>JBBPBP010001045.1:0-14959 GCA_037974735.1 Cicer chorassanicum
TGCATCCAATATGTGATTTTGTGTCATTTTGTGTCATTGGTTGAACATTTAGGTCATTTTCGTCCTCCCTAGGCTTATTCTAATCCAATTAGGGTTTTTAACCAATCTTGTGTATCCAATATGTGATTTTGTGTCATTTTGTGTCATTGGTTCAACATTTAGGTCATTTTCGTCCTCCCTAGGCTTATTCTAATCCAATTAGGCTTTTTGTCCAATCTTGTGCATCCAATAAGTGATTTTGTGTCATTGGTTGAACATTTAGGTCCTTTTCGTCCTCCCTAAGCTTATTTTAATCCAATTAGGGTTTTTAACCAATCTTGGGCATCCAATATATGATTTTGTGTCATTGGTTGAACATTTAGGTCATTTTTGTTCTCCCTAGGCTTATTCTAATCCAATTAGGGTTTTTGACCAATCATGTGCATCCAATAAGTGATTTTGTGTCATTGGTTGAACATTTAGGTCATTTTCGTCCTCCCTAAGCTTATTCTAATCCAATTAGGGTTTTAACCAATCTTGTGCATCCAATATGTGATTATTTGTCATTGGTTGAACATTTAGGTCATTTACGTTCCCTCTAGGCTTACTCTAATCCAATTAGGGTTTTAGACCAATCTTGTGCATCCAATAAGTGATTTTGTGTCATTGGTTGAACATTTAGGTCATTTTCGTCCTCCTTAAGCTTATTCTAATCCAATTAGGGTTTTTAACCAATCTTGTGCATCCAATATGTGATTTTGTGTCATTGGTTGAACATTTAGGTCATTTTCGTCCTCCCTAGGCTTATACTAATCCAATTAGGGTTTTTAACCAATCTTGTGTATCTAATATGTGATTTTGTGTCATTTTGTGTCATTGGTTCAACATTTAGTTCATTTTCGTCATCCCTAGGCTTATTCTAATCCAATTAGGCTTTTTGACCAATCTTGTGCATCCAATAAGTGATTTTGTGTCATTGGTTGAACATTTAGGTCCTTTTCGTCCTCCCTAAGCTTATTTTAATCCAATTATGGTTTTTAACAAATCTTGTGCTTCAAATATATGATTTTGTGTCATTGGTTGAACATTTAGGTCATTTTTGTTCTCCCTAAGCTTATTCTAATCCAATTAGGGTTTTTGACCAATCATGTCGATCCAATAAGTGATTTTGTGTCATTGTTTGCACATTTATGTCATTTTCGTCCTCCCTCAGCTTATTCTAATCCAATTAGGGTTTTTAACCAATCTTGTGCATCCAATATGTGATTTTTTGTCATTGGTTGAACATTTAGGTCATTTACGTTCCCCCTAGGCTTACTCTAATCCAATTAGGGTTTTAGACCAATCTTGTGCATCCAATAAGTGATTTTGTGTCATTGGTTGAACATTTAGGTCATTTTCGACCTCCCTAAGCTTATTCTAATCCAATTAGGGTTTTTAACCAATCTTGTGCATCCAATATGTGATTTTGTGTCATTGGTTGAACATTTAGGTCATTTTCGTCCTCCCTAGGCTTATACTAATCCAATTAGGGTTTTTAACCAATCTTGTGTATCTAATATGTGATTTTGTGTCATTTTGTGTCATTGGTTCAACATTTAGTTCATTTTCGTCATCCCTAGGCTTATTCTAATCCAATTAGGCTTTTTGACCAATCTTGTGCATCCAATAAGTGATTTTGTGTCATTAGTTGCACATTTATGTCATATTCGTCCTCCCTAGGTTTATTCTAATCGAATTAGGGTTTTTAACCAATCTTGTGCATCCAATATGTGATTATGGGTCATTGGTTGCACATTTAGGTCATTTTCGACCTCCCTAAGCTTATTGTAATCCAATTAGGGTTTTTAACCAATCTTGTGCATCCAATATGTGATTTTGTGTCATTGGTTGAACATTTAGGTCATTTTCGTCCTCCCTAGGCTTATTCTAATCCAATTAGGGTTTTTAACCAATCTTGTGTATCCAATATGGGATTTTGTGTCATTTTGTGTCATTGGTTCAACATTTAGGTCATTTTCGTCCTCCCTAGGCTTATTCTAATCCAATTAAGGTTTGTAGCAAATCTTGTGCATCCAATATGTGATTTTGTGTCATTAGTTGCACATTTATGTCATTTTCGTCCTCCCTAGGTTTATTCTAATCCAATTAGGGTTTTTAACCAATCTTGTGCATCCAATATGTGATTATGGGTCATTGGTTGCACATTTAGGTCATTTTTGTCCTCCCTAAGCTTATTGTAATCCAATTAGGGTTTTTAACCAATCTTGTGCATCCAATATGTGATTTTGTGTCATTGGTTGAACATTTAGGTCATTTTCGTTTTCCCTAGGCTTATTCTAACCAAATTAGGGTTTTTGACCAATCTTGTGCATCCAATAAGTGATTTTGTGTCATTGGTTGAACATTTAGGTCTTTTTCGTCCTCCCTAAGCTTATTATAATCCAATTAAGGTTTTTAACCAATCTTGTGCATCCAATATGTGATTTTGTGTCATTTTTTGTCATTGGTTGAACATTTAGGTCATTTTCGTCCTCGCTAGGCTTATTCTAATCCAATATGGGTTTTTAACCAATCTTGTGCATCCAATATGTGATTTTGTGTCATTTTGTGTCATTGGTTGAACATTTAGGTCATTTTCGTCATCCCTAGGCTTATTCTAATCCAATTAGGGGTTTTCACCAATCTTGTGTATTCAATATGTGATTTTGTGTCATTGGTTGAACATTTAGGTCATTTTTGTCCTCCCTAGGCTTATTCTAATCCAATTAGGGTTTTTGACCAATCATGTGCATCCAATAAGTGATTTTGTGTCATTGGTTGCACATTTATGTCATTTTCGTCCTCCCAAAGCTTATTCTAATCCAATTAGGGTTTTTAACCAATCTTGTGCATCCAATATGTGATTTTTTGTCATTGGTTGAACATTTAGGTCATTTTCGTTCCCCCTAGGCTTACTCTAATCCAATTAGGGTTTTAGACCAATCTTGTGCATCCAATAATTGATTTTGTGTCATTGGTTGAACATTTAGGTCATTTTCGTCCTCCCTAAGCTTATTCTAATCCAATTAGGGTTTTTAACCAATCTTGTGCATCCAATATGTGATTTTGTGTCATTTTGTGTCATTGGTTGAACATTTAGGTCATTTTCGTCCTCCCTAGGCTTATACTAATCCAATTAGGGTTTTTAACCAATCTTGTGTATCCAATATGTGATTTTGTGTCATTTTGTGTCATTGGTTCAACATTTAGTTCATTTTCGTCATCCCTAGGCTTATTCTAATCCAATTAGGCTTTTTGACCAATCTTGTGCATCCAATAAGTGATTTTGTGTCATTGGTTGAACATTTAGGTCCTTTTCGTCCTCCCTAAGCTTATTTTAATCCAATTATGGTTTTTAACAAATCTTGTGCTTCAAATATATGATTTTGTGTCATTGGTTGAACATTTAGGTCATTTTTGTTCTCCCTAAGCTTATTCTAATCCAATTAGGGTTTTTGACCAATCATGTCGATCCAATAAGTGATTTTTTGTCATTGGTTGCACATTTATGTCATTTTCGTCCTCCCTCAGCTTATTCTAATCCAATTAGGGTTTTTAACCAATCTTGTGCATCCAATATGTGATTTTTTGTCATTGGTTGAACATTTAGGTCATTTACGTTCCCCCTAGGCTTACTCTAATCCAATTAGGGTTTTAGACCAATCTTGTGCATCCAATAAGTGATTTTGTCATTGGTTGAACATTTAGGTCATTTTCGTCCTCCCTAAGCTTATTCTAATCCAATTAGGGTTTATAACCAATCTTGTGCATCCAAAATGTGATTTTGTGTCATTGGTTGAACATTTAGGTTATTTTCGTCCTCCCTAGGCTGATTCTTATCCAATTAGGGTTTTTAACCAATCTTGTGTATCCAATATGTGATTTTGTGTCATTTTGTGTCATTGGTAGAACATTTAGGTCATTTTCGTCCTCCCTAGGCTTATTCTAATCCAATTAGGGTTTTTAACCAATCTTGTGTATCGAATATGTGATTTTGTGTCATTTTGTGTCATTGGTTCAACATTTAGGTCATTTTCGTCCTCCCTAGGCTTATTCTATACCAATTAGGCTTTTTGACCAATCTTGTGCATCCAATAAGTGATTTTGTGTCATTGGTTGAACATTTAGGTCATTTTCGTCCTCCCTAAGCTTATTCTAATCCAATTAGGGTTTTTAACCAATCTTGTGCATCCAATATGTGTTTTTGTGTCATTTTGTGTCATTGGTTGAACATTTAGGATATTTTCGTCCTCCTTAGGCTTATTCTAATCCAATTAGGGTTTTTAACCAATCTTGTGCATCCAATATGTGATTTTATGTCATTGGTTGAAAATTTAGGTCCTTTTCTTCCTCCCTAAGCTTATTCTAATCCAATCAGAGTTTTTAACCAATCTTGTGCATCCAATATGTGATTTTGCGTCATTAGTTGAACATTTAGGTCATTTTCGTCCTCCCTAGGCTTATTCTAATCCAATTAGGGTTTTTGACCAATCTTGTGCATCCAATAAGTTATTTTGTGTCATTGGTTGCACATTTATGTCATTTTCGTCCTCCCTGGGATTATTCTAATCCAATCGGGGTTTTTAACCAATCTTGTGCATCCAATATGTGATTTTATGTCATTGGTTGAACATTTAGGTCATTTTCGTCCTCCCTAAGCTTATTCTAATCGAATTAGGGTTTTTAACCAATCTTGTGCATCCAATATGTGATTTTGTGTCATTGGTTGAACATTTAGGTCCTTTTCGTCCTCCCTAAGCTTATTTTAATCCAATGAGGGTTTTTAACAAATCTTGTGCATCCAATATGTGATTTTGTGTCATTAGTTGAACATTTAGGTCATTTTCGTCCTCCCTAGGCTTATTCTAATCCAATTAGGGTTTTTGACCAATCTTGTGCATCCAATAAGTTATTTTGTGTCGTTGGTTGCACATTTATGTCATTTTCGTCCTCCCTGGGATTATTCTAATCCAATTGGGGTTTTTAACCAATCTTGTGCATCCAATATGTGATTTTATGTCATTGGTTGAACATTTAGGTCATTTTCGTCCTCCCTAAGCTTATTCTAATCGAATTAGGGTTTTTAACCAATCTTGTGCATCCAATATGTGATTTTGTGTCATTAGTTGAACATTTAGGTCATTTTCGTCTTCCTTAGGCTTATTATAATCCAATTAGGGTTTTTGACCAATCTTGTGCATCCAATAAGTGATTTTGTGTCATTGGTTGAACATTTAGGTCCTTTTCGTCCTCCCAAAGCTTATTTTAATCCAATGAGGGTTTTTAACAAATCTTGTGCATCCAATATGTGATTTTGTGTCATTAGTTGAACATTTAGGTCATTTTCGTCCTCCCTAGGCTTATTCTAATCCAATTAGGGTTTTTGACCAATCTTGTGCATCCAATAAGTGATTTTGTGTCATTGGTTGCACGTTTATGTCATTTTCGTCCTCCCTAGGATTATTCTAATCCAATTAGGGTTTTTAACCAATCTTGTGCATCCAATATGTGATATTGTTTCATTTTGTGTCATTGGTTGCACATTTTTGTCATTTTCGTCCTCCCTAGGCTTATGCTAATCCAATTAGGGTTTTTAACCAATCTTGTGCATCCAATATGTGATTTTGTGTCATTGGTTGAACATTTAGGTCATTTTCGTCCTCCTTAGGCTTATTCTAATCCAATTAGGGTTTTTGACCAATCTTGTGCATCCAATAAGTGATTTTGTGTCATTGGTTGAACATTTAGGTCATTTTCGTCCTCCCTAAGCTTATTCTAATCCAATTAGGGTTTTTAACCAATCTTGTGTATCCAATATGTGATTTTGTGTCATTTTGTGTCATTGGTTGAACATTTAAGTCATTTTCGTCCTCCCTAAGCTTGTTCTAATCCAATTAGGGTTTTTAACCAATCTTGTGCAGCCAATATGTGATTTTGTGTCATTTTGTGTCATTGGTTGAACATTTAGGTCATTTTCGTCCTCCCTAGGCTTATTCTAATCCAATTAGGGTTTTTAACCAATCTTGTGTATCCAATATGTGATTTTGTGTCATTTTGTGTCATTGGTTCAACATTTAGGTCATTTTCGTCCTCCCTAGGCTTATTCTAATCCAATTAAGGTTTTTAGCAAATCTTTTGCATCGAATATGTAGTTTTGTGTCATTTTGTGTCATTGGTTCAACATTTAGGTCATTTTCGTCCTCCCTAGGTTTATTCTAATCCAATTAGGGTTTATAACCAATCTTGTGCATCCAATATGTGATTTTGTGTCATTTTGTGTCATTGGTTGAACATTTAAGTCATTTTAGTCCTCCCTAAGCTTATTCTAATCCAACTAGGGTTTTTAACCAATCTTGTGCATCCAATATGTGATTTTGTGTCATTTTGTGTCATTGGTTGAACATTTAGGTCATTTTCGTCCTCCCTAGGCTTATTCTAATCCAATTAGGGTTTTTAACCAATCTTGTGTATCCAATATGTGATTTTGTGTCATTTTGTGTCATCGGTTCAACATTTAGGTCATTTTCGTCCTCCCTAGGCTTATTCTAATCCAATTAAGGTTTTTAGCAAATCTTGTGCATCCAATATGTGATTTTGTGTCATTAGTTGCACATTTATGTCATTTTCGTCCTCCCTAGGTTTATTCTAATCCAATTAGGGTTTATAACCAATCTTGTGCATCCAATATGTGATTTTGTGTCATTTTGTGTCATTGGTTGAACATTTAAGTCATTTTAGTCCTCCCTAAGCTTATTCTAATCCAATTAGGGTTTTTAACCAATCTTGTGCATCCAATATGTGATTTTGTGTCATTTTGTGTCATTGGTTGAACATTTAGGTCATTTTCGTCCTCCCTAGGCTTATTCTAATCCAATTAGGGTTTTTAACCAATCTTGTGTATCCAATATATGATTTTGTGTCATTTTGTGTCATTGGTTTAACATTTAAGTCATTTTCGTCCTCCCTAAGCTTATTCTAATCCAATTAGGGTTTTTAACCAATCTTGTGCATCCAATATGTGATTTTGTGTCATTGGTTGAACATTTAGGTCATTTTCGTCCTCCCTAGGCTTATTCTAATCCAATTAGGGTTTTTGACCAATCATGTGCATCCAATAAGTGATTTTGTGTCATTGGTTGCACATTTATGTCATTTTCGTCCTCCCAAAGCTTATTCTAATCCAATTAGGGTTTTTAACCAATCTTGTGCATCCAATATGTGATTTTTTGTCATTGGTTGAACATTTAGGTCATTTTCGTTCCCCCTAGGCTTACTCTAATCCAATTAGGGTTTTAGACCAATCTTGTGCATCCAATAAGTTATTTTGTGTCATTGGTTGAACATTTAGGTCATTTTCGTCCTCCCTAAGCTTATTCTAATCCAATTAGGGTTTTTAACCAATCTTGTGCATCCAATATGTGATTTTGTGTCATTGGTTGAACATTTAGGTCATTTTCGTCCTCCCTAGGCTTATTCTAATCCAATTAGGGTTTTTAACCAATCTTGTGTATCCAATATGTGATTTTGTGTCATTTTGTGTCATTGGTTCAACATTTAGGTCATTTTCGTCCTCCCTAGGCTTATTCTAATCCAATTAAGGTTTTTAGCAAATCTTTTGCATCCAGTATGTGATTTTGTGTCATTAGTTGCACATTTATGTCATTTTCGTCCTCCCTAGGTTTATTCTAATCCAATTAGGGTTTTTAACCAATCTTGTGCATCCAATATGTGATTATGGGTCATTGGTTGCACATTTAGGTCATTTTCGACCTCCCTAAGCTTATTGTAATCCAATTAGGGTTTTTAACCAATCTTGTGCATCCAATATGTGATTTTGTGTCATTTTGTGTCATCGGTTGAACATTTAGGTCATTTTCGTCCTCCCTAGGCTTATTCTAATCCAATTAGGGTTTTTAACCAATCTTGTGTATCCAATATGTGATTTTGTGTCATTTTGTGTCATTGGTTGAACATTTAAGTCATTTTCGTCCTCCCTAAGCTTATTCTAATCCAATTAGGGTTTTTAACCAATCTTGTCCATCCAATATGTGATTTTGTGTCATTGGTTGAACATTTAGGTCATTTTCGTCCTCCCTAGGCTTATTCTAATCGAATTAGGGTTTTTAACCAATCTTGTGTATCCAATATGTGATTTTGTGTCATTTTGTGTCATTGGTTCAACATTTAGGTCATTTTCGTCCTCCCTAGGCTTATTCTAATCCAATTAAGGTTTTTAGCAAATCTTGTGCATCCAATATGTGATTTTGTGTCATTAGTTGCACATTTATGTCATTTTCGTCCTCCCTAGGTTTATTCTAATCCAATTAGGGTTTTTAACCAATCTTGTGCATCCAATATGTGATTATGGGTCATTGGTTGCACATTTAGGTCATTTTCGACCTCCCTAAGCTTATTGTAATCCAATTAGGGTTTTTAACCAATCTTGTGCATCCAATATGTGATTTTGTGTCATTGGTTGAACATTTAGGTTATTTTCGTTTTCCCTAGGCTTATTCTAACCAAATTAGGGTTTTTAACCAATCTAGTGCATCCAATATGTGATTTTGTGTCATTTTTTGTCATTGGTTGAACATTTAGGTCATTTTCGTCCTCCCTAGGCTTATTCTAATCCAATTAGGGTTTTTAACCAATCTTGTGTATCCAATATGTGATTTTGTGTCATTTTTTGTCATTGGTTGAACATTTAGGTCATTTTCGTCCTCGCTAGGCTTATTCTAATCCAATTAGGGTTTTTAACCAATCTTGTGCATCCAATATGTGATTTTGTGTCATTTTGTGTCATTGGTTGAACATTTAAGTCATTTTAGTCCTCCCTAAGCTTATTCTAATCCAATTAGGGTTTTTAACCAATCTTGTGCATCCAATATGTGATTTTGTGTCATTTTGTGTCATTGGTTGAACATTTAGGTTATTTTCGTCCTCCCTAGGCTTATTCTTATCCAATTAGGGTTTTTAACCAATCTTGTGTATCCAATATGTGATTTTGTGTCATTTTGTGTCATTGGTTCAACATTTAGGTCATTTTCGTCCTCCCTAGGCTTATTCTAATCCAATTAAGGTTTTTAGCAAATCTTGTGCATCCAGTATGTGATTTTGTGTCATTAGTTGCACATTTATGTCATTTTCGTCCTCCCTAGGTTTATTCTAATCCAATTAGGGTTTTTAACCAATCTTGTGCATCCAATATGTGATTATGGGTCATTGGTTGCACATTTAGGTCATTTTCGACCTTCTTAAGCTTATTGTAATCCAATTAGGGTTTTTAACCATTCTTAGGCATCCAATATGTGATTTTGTGTCATTGGTTGAACATTTAGGTCATTTTCGTTTTCCCTAGGCTTATTCTAACCAAATTAGGGTTTTTGACCAATCTTGTGCATCCAATAAGTGATTTTGTGTCATTGGTTGAACATTTAGGTCTTTTTCGTCCTCCCTAAGCTTATTATAATCCAATTAAGGTTTTTAGCCAATCTTGTGCATCCAATATGTGAGTTTGTGTCATTTTTTGTCATTGGTTGAACATTTAGGTCATTTTTGTCCTCCCTAGGCTTATTCTAATCCAATTAGGGTTTTTAACCAATCTTGTGCATCCAATATGTGATTTTGTGTTATTTTGTGTCATTGGTTGAACATTTAGGTCATTTTCGTCATCCCTAGGCTTATTCTAATCCAATTAGGGGTTTTCACCAATCTTGTGTATTCAATATGTGATTTTGTGTCATTGGTTGAACATTTAGGTCATTTTTGTCCTCCCTAGGCTTATTCTAATCCAATTAGGGTTTTTGACCAATCATGTGCATCCAATAAGTGATTTTGTGTCATTGGTTGCACATTTATGTCATTTTCGTCCTCCCAAAGCTTATTCTAATCCAATTAGGGTTTTTAACCAATCTTGTGCATCCAATATGTGATTTTTTGTCAATTGATTGAACATTTAGGTCATTTTCGTTCCCCCTAGGCTTACTCTAATCCAATTAGGGTTTTAGACCAATCTTGTGCATCCAATAAGTGATTTTGTGTCATTGGTTGAACATTTAGGTCATTTTCGTCTTCCCTAAGCTTATTCTAATCCAAATAGGGGTTTTAACCAATCTTGTGCATCCAATATGTGATTTTTTGTCATTTTGTGTCATTGGTTGAACATTTAGGTTATTTTCGTCCTCCCTAGGCTTATTCTTATCCAATTAGGGTTTTTAACCAATCTTGTGTATCCAATATGTGATTTTGTGTCATTTTGTGTCATTGGTTGAACATTTAAGTCATTTTAGTCCTCCCTAAGCTTATTCTTATCCAATTAGGGTTTTTAACCAATCTTGTGCATCCAATATGTGATTTTGTGTCATTTTGTGTCATTGGTTGAACATTTAGGTTATTTTCGTCCTCCCTAGGCTTATTCTTATCCAATTAGGGTTTTTAACCAATCTTGTGTATCCAATATGTGATTTTGTGTCATTTTGTGTCATTGGTTGAACATTTAAGTCATTTTCGTCCTCCCTAAGCTTATTCTAATCCAATTAGGGTTTTTAACCAATCTTGTGCATCCAATATGTGATTTTGTGTCATTGGTTGAACATTTAGGTTATTTTCATCCTCCCTAGGCTTATTCTAATCCAATTAGGGTTTTTAACCAATCTTGTGTATCCAATATGTGATTTTGTGTCATTTTGTGTCATTGGTTCAACATTTAGGTCATTTTCGTCCTCCCTAGGCTTATTCTAATCCAATTAAGGTTTTTAGCAAATCTTGTGCATCCAATATGTGATTTTGTGTCATTAGTTGCACATTTATGTCATTTTCGTCCTCCCTAGGTTTATTCTAATCCAATTAGGGTTTATAACCAATCTTGTGCATCCAATATGTGATTTTGTGTCATTTTGTGTCATTGGTTGAACATTTAAGTCATTTTAGTCCTCCCTAAGCTTATTCTAATCCAATTAGGGTTTTTAACCAATCTTGTGCATCCAATATGTGATTTTGTGTCATTTTGTGTCATTGGTTGAACATTTAGGTCATTTTCGTCCTCCCTAGGCTTATTCTAATCCAATTAGGGTTTTTAACCAATCTTGTGTATCCAATATGTGATTTTGTGTCATTTTGTGTCATTGGTTCAACATTTAGGTCATTTTCGTCCTCCCTAGGCTTATTCTAATCCAATTAAGGTTTTTAGCAAATCTTATGCATCCAATATGTGATTTTGTGTCATTTTGTTTCATTGGTTCAACATTTAGGTCATTTTCGTCCTCCCTAGGTTTATTCTAATCCAATTAGGGTTTATAACCAATCTTGTGCATCCAATATGTGATTTTGTGTCATTTTGTGTCATTGGTTGAACATTTAAGTCATTTTAGTCCTCCCTAAGCTTATTCTAATCCAATTAGGGTTTTTAACCAATCTTGTGCATCCAATATGTGATTTTGTGTCATTGGTTGAACATTTAGGTCATTTTCGTCCTCCCTAGGCTTATTCTAATCCAATTAGGGTTTTTAACCAATCTTGTGTATCCAATATGTGATTTTGTGTCATTTTGTGTCATTGGTTCAACATGTAGGTCATTTTCGTCCTCCCTAGGCTTATTCTAATCCAATTAAGGTTTTTAGCAAATCTTGTGCATCCAATATGTGATATTGTGTCATTAGTTGCACATTTATGTCATTTTCGTCCTCCCTAGGTTTATTCTAATCCAATTAGGGTTTTTAACCAATCTTGTGCATCCAATATGTGATTATGGGTCATTGGTTGCACATTTAGGTCATTTTCGACCTCCCTAAGCTTATTGTAATCCAATTAGGGTTTTTAACCAATCTTGTGCATCCAAAATGTGATTTTGTGTCATTGGTTGAACATTTAGGTCATTTTCGTTTTCCCTAGGCTTATTCTAACCAAATTAGGGTGTTTGACCAATCTTGTGCATCCAATAAGTGATTTTGTGTCATTGGTTGAACATTTAGGTCTTTTTCGTCCTCCCTAAGCTTATTATAATCCAATTAAGGTTTTTAACCAATCTTGTGCATCCAATATGTGATTTTGTGTCATTTTGTGTCATCGGTTGAACATTTAGGTCATTTTCGTCCTCCCTAGGCTTATTCTAATCCAATTAGGGTTTTTAACCAATCTTGTGCATCCAATATGTGATTTTGTGTCATTTTGTGTCATTGGTTGAACATTTAGGTCATTTTCGTCATCCCTAGGCTTATTCTAATCCAATTAGGGGTTTTCACCAATCTTGTGTATTCAATATGTGATTTTGTGTCATTGGTTGAACATTTAGGTCATTTTAGTCCTCCCTAGGCTTATTCTAATCCAATTAGGGTTTTTGATCAATCATGTGCATCCAATAAGTGATTTTGTGTCATTGGTTGCACATTTATGTCATTTTCGTCCTCCCAAAGCTTATTCTAATCCAATTAGGGTTTTTTACCCATTTAGGTCATTTTCGTTCCCCCTAGGCTTACTCTAATCCAATTAGGGTTTTAGACCAATCTTGTGCAGCCAATAAGTGATTTTGTGTCATTGGTTGAACATTTAGGTCATTTTCGTCCTCCCTAAGCTTATTCTAATCCAATTAGGGTTTTTAACCAATCTTGTGCATCCAATATGTGATTTTTTGTCATTTTGTGTCATTGGTTGAACATTTAGGTTATTTTCGTCCTCCCTAGGCTTATTCTTATCCAATTAGGGTTTTTAACCAATCTTGTGTATCCAATATGTGATTTTGTGTCATTTTGTGTCATTGGTTGAACATTTCAGTCATTTTCGTCCTCCCTAAGCTTATTCTAATCCAATTAGGGTTTTTAACCAATCTTGTGCATCCAATATGTGATTTTGTGTCATTAGTTGCACATTTATGTCATTTTCGTCCTCCCTAGGTTTATTCTAATCCAATTAGGGTTTTTAACCAATCTTGTGCATCCAATATGTGATTATGGGTCATTGGTTGCACATTTAGGTCATTTTCGACCTCCCTAAGCTTATTGTAATCCAATTAGGGTTTTTAACCAATCTTGTGCATCCAATATGTGATTTTGTGTCATTGGTTGAACATTTAGGTTATTTTCGTTTTCCCTAGGCTTATTCTAACCAAATTAGGGTTTTTAACCAATCTTGTGCATCCAATATGTGATTTTGTGTCATTTTTTGTCATTGGTTGAACATTTAGGTCATTTTCGTCCTCGCTAGGCTTATTCTAATCCAATTAGGGTTTTTAACCAATCTTGTGCATCCAATATGTGATTTTGTGTCATTTTGTGTCATTGGTTGAACATTTAGGTCATTTTCGTCATCCCTAGGCTTATTCTAATCCAATTAGGGGTTTTCACCAATCTTGTGTATTCAATATGTGATTTTGTGTCATTGGTTGAACATTTAGGTCATTTTTGTCCTCCCTAGGCTTATTCTAATCCAATTAGGGTTTTTGACCAATCATGTGCATCCAATAAGTGATTTTGTGTCATTGGTTGCACATTTATGTCATTTTCGTCCTCCCAAAGCTTATTCTAATCCAATTAGGGTTTTTAACCAATCTTGTGCATCCAAGATGTGAAATTTTGTCATTGGTTGAACATTTAGGTCATTTTCGTTCCCCCTAGGCTTACTCTAATCCAATTAGGGTTTTAGACCAATCTTGTGCATCCAATAAGTGATTTTGTGTCATTGGTTGAACATTTAGGTCATTTTCGTCCTCCCTAAGCTTATTCTAATCCAATTAGGGTTTTTAACCAATCTTGTGCATCCAATATGTGATTTTTTGTCATTTTGTGTCATTGGTTGAACATTTAGGTCATTTTCGTCCTCCCTAGGCTTATTCTAATCCAATTAGGGTTTTTAACCAATCTTGTGTATCCAATATGTGATTTTGTGTCATTTTGTGTCATTGGTTCAACATTTAGGTCATTTTCGTCCTCCCTAGGCTTATTCTAATCCAATTAGGGTTTTTAACCAATCTTGTGCATCCAATATGTGATTTTGTGTCATTTTGTGTCATTGGTTGAACATTTAGGTCATTTTCGTCCTCCTTAGGCTTATTCTAATCCAATTAGGGTTTTTAACCAATCTTGTGCATCCAATATGTGATTTTGTGTCATTGGTTGAACATTTAGGTCATTTTCGTCCTCCTTAGGCTTATTCTAATCCAATTAGGGTTTTAGACCAATCTTGTGCATCCAATATGTGATTTTGTGTCATTGGTTGAACATTTAGGTCATTTTTGTTCTCCCTAGGCTTATTCAAATCCAATTAGGGTTTTAGACCAATCTTGTGCATCCAATAAGTGATTTTGTGTCATTGGTTGAACATTTAGGTCATTTTCGTCCTCCCTAAGCTTATTCTAATCCAATTAGGGTTTTTAACCAATCTTGTGCATCCAATATGTGATTTTGTGTCATTGTGTCATTGGTTGAACATTTAGGTCATTTTCGTCCTCCCTAGGCTTATTCTAATCCAATTAGGGTTTTTAACCAATCTTGTGTATCCAATATGTGATTTTGTGTCATTTTGTGTCATTGGTTCAACATTTAGGTCATTTTCGTCCTCCCTAGGCTTATTCTAATCCTATTAAGGTTTTTAGCAAATCTTGTGCATCCAATATGTGATATTGTGTCATTAGTTGCACATTTATGTCATTTTCGTCCTCCCTAGGTTTATTCTAATCCAATTAGGGTTTTTAACCAATCTTGTGCATCCAATATGTGATTATGGGTCATTGGTTGCACATTTAGGTCATTTTCGACCTCCCTAAGCTTATTGTAATCTAATTAGGGTTTTTAACCAATCTTGTGCATCCAAAATGTGATTTTGTGTCATTGGTTGAACATTTAGGTCATTTTCGTTTTCCCTAGGCTTATTCTAACCAAATTAGGGTTTTTGACCAATCTTGTGCATCCAATAAGTGATTTTGTGTCATTGGTTGAACATTTAGGTC
>JBBPBP010001047.1:0-14924 GCA_037974735.1 Cicer chorassanicum
GCTTATTCTCGTCCAATTAGGGTTTTTAACCAATCTTGTGCATCCAATAAGTACATTTGTGTCATTGGTTGAACATTTAGGTCATTTTCGTCCTCCCAATGCTTATTCTCGTCCAATTAGGGTTTTAACCAATCTTATGCATCCAATAATTGATTTTGTGTCATTGGTTGTACATGTAGGTCATTTTCGTCCTCCCAATGCTTATTCTCGTCCAATTACGGTTTTTTATCCAATCTTGTGCATCCAATAAGTGATTTTGTGTCATTGGTTGAACATTTAGATCATTTTCGTCATCCCAAGGCTTATTCTCGTCCAATTAGGGGTTTTAACCAATCTTATGCATCCAATAAGTACATTTGTGTCATTGGTTGAACATTTAGGTCATTTTCGTCCTCACTAGGCTTATTCTCGTCCAATTAGGGTTTTTAACCAATCTTGTGCATCCAATAAGTACATTTGTGTCGTTGGTTGAATATTTAGGTCATTTTCGTCCTCCTAAGGCTTATTCTCGTCCAATTAGGGTTTTTAACCAATCTTGTGCATCCAATATGTACATTTGTGTCATTGGTTGAACATTTAGGTCATTTTCGTCCTCCCTAGGCTTATTCTCGTCCAATTAGGGTTTTTAACCAATCTTGTGCATCCAATAAGTGATTTTGTGTCATTGGTTGAATATTTAGGTCATTTTCGTCCTCCTAAGGCTTATTCTCGTCCAATTAGGGGTTTTAACCAATCTTATGCATCCAATAAGTACATTTGTGTCATTGGTTGAACATTTAGGTCATTTTCGCCCTCACTATGCTTATTCTCGTCCAATTAGGGTTTTTAACCAATCTTGTGCATCCAATAAGTACATTTGTGTCGTTGGTTGAATATTTAGGTCATTTTCGTCCTCCCAATGCTTATTCTCGTCCAATTAGGGTTTTTAACCAATCTTGTGCATCCAATAAGTACATTTGTGTCATTGGTTGAACATTTAGGTCATTTTCGTCCTCCCTAGGCCTATTCTCGTCCAATTAGGGTTTTTAACCAATCTTGTGCATCCAATAAGTGATTTTGTGTCATTGGTTGAATATTTAGGTCATTTTCGTCCTCTCAAGGCTTATTCTCGTCCAATTAGGGGTTTTAACCAATCTTGTGCATCCAATAAGTACATTTGTGTCATTGGTTGAACATTTAGGTCATTTTCATCCTCCCTAGGCTTATTCTCGTCCAATTAGGGTTTTTAACCAATCTTGTGCATCCAATAAGTGATTTTGTATCATTGGTTGAACATTTAGGTCATTTTGGTCTTCCCAAGGCTTATTCTCGTCCAATTAGGGTTTTTAACCAATCTTGTGCATCCAATAAGTACATTTGTGTCATTGGTTGAACATTTAGGTCAATTTCGTCCTCCCTAGGCTTATTCTCGTCCAATTAGGGTTTTTAACCAATCTTGTGCATCCAATAAGTGATTTTGTGTCATTGGTTGAATATTTAGGTCATTTTCGTCCTCTCAAGGCTTATTCTCGTCCAATTAGGGGTTTTAACCAATCTTGTGCATCCAATAAGTACATTTGTGTCATTGGTTGAACATTTAGGTCATTTTCATCCTCCCTAGGCTTATTCTCGTCCAATTAGGGTTTTTAACCAATCTTGTGCATCCAATAAGTACATTTGTGTCGTTGGTTGAATATTTAGGTCATTTTCGTCCTCCCAATGCTTATTCTCGTCCAATTAGGGTTTTTAACCAATCTTGTGCATCCAATAAGTACATTTGTGTCATTGGTTGAACATTTAGGTCATTTTCGTCCTCCCTAGGGTTATTCTCGTCCAATTAGGGTTTTTAACCAATCTTGTGCATCCAATAAGTGATTTTGTGTCATTGGTTGAACATTTAGGTCATTTTCGTCCTCCCCAGGCTTATTCTCGTCCAATAAGGGTTTTTAACCAATCTTGTGCATCCAATAAGTGATTTTGTGTCATTGGTTGAACATTTAGGTCATTTTCGTCCTCCCAAGGCTTATTCTCGTCCAATTAGGGTTTTTAACCAATCTTGTGCATCCAATAAGTACATTTGTGTCATTGGTTGAACATTTAGGTCATTTTCGTCCTCCCTAGGCTTATTCTCGTCCAATTAGGGTTTTTAACCAATCTTGTGCATCCAATAAGTGATTTTGTGTCATTGGTTGAACATTTAGGTAATTTTCTTCCTCCCAAGGCTTATTCTTGTCCAATTAGGGTTTTTAAACAATCTTGTGAATCCAATAAGTACATTTGTGTCATTGTTTGAACATTTAGGTCATTTTGTCCTCCCAAGGCTTATTCTCGTCAAATTAGGGTTTTTAACCAATCTTGTGCATCCAATAAGTACATTTGTGTCATTGGTTGAACATTTAGGTCATTTTCGTCCTCCCAAGGCTTATTCTCGTCCAATTAGGGTTTTTAACCAATCTTGTGCATCCAATAAGTACATTTGTGTCATTGGTTGAACATTTAGGTCATTTTCGTCCTCCCTAGGCTTATTCTCGTCCAATTAGGGTTTTTAACCAATCTTGTGCATCCAATAAGTGAATTTGTGTCATTGTTTGAACATTTAGGTCATTTTCGTCCTCCCAAGGCTTATTCTCGTCCAATTAGGGTTTTTAACCAATCTTGTGCATCCAATAAGTACATTTGTGTCATTGGTTGAACATTTAGGTCATTTTCGTCCTCCCTAGGCTTATTCTCGTCCAATTAGGGTTTTTAACCAATCTTTTGCATCCAATAAGTACATTTGTGTCATTGTTTGAACAATTAGGTCATTTTCGTCCTCCCAAGGCTTATTCTCGTCCAATTAGGGTTTTTAACCAATCTTGTGCATCCAATAAGTGATTTTGAGTAATTGGTTGAACATTTAGGTCGTTTTCGTCCTCCCTAGGCTTATTCTCGTCCAATTAGGGTTTTTAACCAATCTTGTGCATCCAATAAGTGATTTTGTGTCATTGGTTGAACATTTAGGTCATTTTCGTCCTCCCAAGGCTTATTCTCGTCCAATTAGGGTTTTTAACCAATCTTGTGCATCCAATAAGTACATTTGTGTCATTGGTTGAACATTTAGGTCATTTTCGTCCTCCCTAGGCTTATTCTCGTCCAATTAGGGTTTTAAGCAATCTTGTGCATCCAATAAGTGATTTTGTGTCATTGGTTGTACATTTAGGTCATTTTCGTTCTCCCAAGGCTTATTCTCGTCCAATTAGGGTTTTTAACCAATCTTGTGCATCCAATAAGTGATTTTTTGTCATTGGTTGAACCTTAAGGTCATTTTCGTCCTCCCAAGGCTTATTCTCGTCCAATTAGGGTTTTTAACCAATCTTGTGCATCCAATAAGTGATTTTGTGTCATTGGTTGAACATTTAGGTCATTTTCGTCCTCCCAAGGCTTATTCTCGTCCAATTAGGGTTTTTAACCAAACTTGTGCATCCAATAAGTGATTTTGTATTATTGGTTGAACATTTCGGTCATTTTCGTCCTCCCAAGGCTTATTCTCCTCCAATTAGGGTTTTTAACCAATCGTGTGCATCCAATAAGTGATTTTGTGTCATTGGTTGAACATTTAGGTCATTTTCGTCCTCCCAAGGCTTATTCTCGTCCAATTAGGGTTTTTAACCAATCTTGTGCATAAAATAATAGATTTTGTGTCATTGTTTGAACATTTAGGTCATTTTTGTCCTCCCAAGGCTTATTCTCGTCCAATTAGGGTTTTTAACCAATCTTGTGCATCCAATAAGTACATTTGTGTCATTGGTTGAACATTTAGGTCATTTTCGTCCTCCCTAGGCTTATTCTCGTCCAATTAGGGTTTTTAACCAATCTTGTGCATCCAATAAGTGATTTTGTGCCATTTGTCGAACATTTAGGTCATTTTCGTCCTCCCAAGGCTTATTCTCGTCCAATTAGGGTTTTTAACCAATCTTGTGCATCCAATAAGTACATTTGTGTCATTGGTTGAACATTTAGGTCATTTTCGTCCTCCCTAGGCTTATTCTCGTCCAATTAGGGTTTTTAACCAATCTTGTGCATCCAATAAGTACATTTGTGTCATTGGTTGAACATTTAGGTCAGTTTCGTCCTCCCAAGGCTTATTCTCGTCTAATTAGGGTTTTTAACCAATCTTGTGCATCCAATAAGTACATTTGTGTCATTGGTTGAACATTTAGGTCATTTTCGTCCTCCCAAGGCTTATTCTCGTCCAATTAGGGTTTTTAACCAATCTTGTGCATCCAATAAGTGATTTTGTGTCATTGGTCTAACTTTTAGGTCATGTTCACCCTCTCAATGCTTATTCTCGTCCAATTAGGGTTTTTAACCAATCTTGGGCATCCAATAAGTGATTTTGTGTCATTGGTTGAACATTTAGGTCATTTTCGTCCTCCCTAGGCTTATTCTCGTCCAATTAGGGTTTTTAACCAATCTTGTGCATCCAATAAGTACATTTGTGTCATTGGTTGAACATTTAGGTCATTTTCGTCCTCCAATGCTTATTCTCGTCCAATTAGGGTTTTTAACCAATCTTGTGCATCCATTAAGTGATTTTGTGTCATTGGTTGAACATTTAGGTCATTTTCGTCCTCCTAAGGCTTATTCTCGTCCAATTAGGGGTTTTAACCAATCTTGTACATCCAATAAGTACATTTGTGTCATTGGTTGAACATTTAGGTCATTTTCATCCTCCCTAGGCTTATTCTCGTCCAATTAGGGTTTTTAACCTATCTGGTGCATCCAATAAGTACATTTGTGTCATTGGTTGAACATTTAGGTCATTTTCGTCCTACAAATGCTTATTCTCGTCCGATTAGGGTTTTTAACCAATCTTGTGCATCCAATAAGTGATTTTGTGTCATTTGTTGAACATTAAGGTCATTTTGGTCCTCCCAAGGCTTATTCTCGTCCAATTAGGGTTTTTAACCAATCTTGTGCATCCAATAAGTACATTTGTGTCATTGGTTGAACATTTAGGTCATTTTCGTCCTCCCTAGGCTTATTCTCGTCCAATTAGGGTTTTTAACCAATCTTGTGCATCCAATAAGTACATTTGTGTCATTGGTTGAACATTTAGGACATTTTAGTCCTCCCAAGGCTTATTCTCGTCCAATTAGGGATTTTAACCAATCTTATGCTTCCAATAAGTGTTTTTGTGTCATTGGTTGAACATTTAGGTCATTTTCGTCCTCCCAAGGCTTATTCTCGTCCAATTAGGGTTTTTAACCAATCTTGTGCATCCAATAAGTACATTTGTGTCATTGGTTGAACATTTAGGTCATTTTCGTCCTCCCTAGGCTTATTCTCGTCCAATTAGGGTTTTTAACCAATCTTGTGCATCCAATAAGTGATTTTGTGTCACTGGTTGAACATTTAGGTCATTTTCCTCCTCCTAAGGCTTATTCTCGTCCAATTAGGGTTTTTAACCAATCTTGTGCATCCAATAAGTACATTTGTGTCATTGGTTGAACATTTAGGTCATTTTCGTCCTCCCAAGGCTTATTCTCGTCCAATTAGGGTTTTTAACCAATCTTGTGCATCCAATAAGTGATTTTCTGTCTTTGGTTGAACATTTAGGTAATTTTCGTCCTCCCAAGGCTTATTCTCGGTTAATTAAGGTTTTTAACCAATCTTGTGCATCCAATAAGTGATTTTGTGTCATTGGTTAAACATTTAGGTCATTTTCGTCCTCCCAAGGCTTATTCTCGTCCAATTAGGGTTTTTAACCAATCTTGTGCATCCAATAAGTACATTTGTGTCATTCGTTGAACATTTAGGTCATTTTCCTCCTCCCAAGGCTTATTCTCGTCCAATTAGGGTTTTTAACCAATCTTGTGCATCCAATAAGTACATTTGTGTCATTGGTTGAACATTTAGGTCATTTTCGTCCTCCCTAGGCTTATTCTCGTCCAATTAGGGTTTTTAACGAATCTTGTGCATCCAATAACTGATTTTGTGTCATTGGTTGAACATTTTGGTCATTTTCGTCCTCCCAAGTCTTATTCTCGTCCAATTAAGGATTTTAACCAATCTTGTGCATCCAATAAGAACATTTGTGTCATTGGTTGAACATTTAGGTCATTTTCGTCCTCCTTAGGCTTATTCTCGTCCAATTAGGGTTTTTAACCAATCTTTTGCATCAAATAAGTGATTTTGTGTCATTGGTTGAACATTTAGGTCATTTTTGTCCTCCTAAGGCTTATTCTCGTCCAATTAGGGTTTTTAACCAATCTTGTGCATCCAATAAGTACATTTGTGTCATTGGTTGAACATTTAGGTCATTTTCGTCCTCCCTAGGCTTATTCTCGTCCAATTAGGGTTTTTAATCAATCTTGTGCATCCAATAAGTGATTTTGTGTCATTGGTTAAACATTTAGGTCATTTTCGTCCTCCCAAGGCTTATTCTCGTCCAATTAGGGTTTTTAACCAATCTTGTGCATCCAATAAGTGATTTTGTGTCATTGGTTGAACATTAAAGTCATTTTCATCCTCCCAAGGCTTATTCTCGTCCAATTAGGGTTTTATACCAATCTTGTGCATCCAATAAGTGATTTTGTGTTTTTGGTTGAACATTTAGGTCATTTTCGTCCTCCGAAGGCTTATTCTCGTCCAATTAGGGTTTTTAACCAATCTTGTGCATCCAATAAGTACATTTGTGTCATTGGTTGAACATTTAGGTCATTTTCGTCCTCCCTAGGCTTATTCTCGTCCAATTAGGGTTTTTAATTAATCTTGTGCATCCAATAAGTGATTTTGTATCATTGGTAGAACATTTAGGTCATTTTCGTCCTCCTAAGGCTTATTCTCGTCCAATTAGGGTTTTTAACCAATCTTGTGCATCCAATAAGTACATTTGTGTCATTGGTTGAACATTTAGGTCATTTTGGTCCTCCCTAGGCTTATTCTCGTCCAATTAGGGTTTTTAACCAATCTTGTGCATCCAATAAGTACATTTGTGTCATTGGTTGAACATTTAGGTCAATTTCGTCCTCCCTAGGCTTATTCTCGTCCAATTAGGGGTTTTAACAAATCTTGTGCATCCAATAAGTACATTTGTGTTATTGGTAGAACATTTAGGTCATTTTCGTCCTCCCTAGGCTTATTCTCGTTCAATTAGGGTTTTTAACCAATCTTGTGCATCCAATTAGTACATTTGTGTCATTGGTTGACCATTTAGGTCATTTTCGTCCTCCCAATGCTTATTCTCGTCCAATTAGGGTTTTTAACCAATCTTGTGCATCCAATAAGTACATTTGTGTCATTGGTTGAACATTTAGGTCATTTTCGTCCTCCCTAGGCTTATTCTCGTCCAATTAGGGTTTTTAACCAATCTTGTGCATCCAATAAGTACATTTGTGTCATTGGTTAAACATTTAGGTCATTTTCGTCCTCCCAATGCTTATTCTCGTCCAATTAGGGTTTTAACCAATCTTATGCATCCAATAATTGATTTTGTGTCATTGGTTGAACATTTAGGTCATTTTCGTCCTCCCAATGCTTATTCTCGTCCAATTACGGTTTTTTATCCAATCTTGTGCATCCAATAAGTGATTTTGTGTCATTGGTTGAACATTTAGATCATTTTCGTCCTCTCAAGGCTTATTCTCGTCCAATTAGGGGTTTTAACCAATCTTATGCATCCAATAAGTACATTTGTGTCATTGGTTGAACATTTAGGTCATTTTCGCCCTCACTAGGCTTATTCTCGTCCAATTAGGGTTGTTAACCAATCTTGTGCATCCAATAAGTACATTTGTGTCGTTGGTTGAATATTTAGGTCATTTTCGTCCTCCCAATGCTTATTCTCGTCCAATTAGGGTTTTTAACCAATCTTGTGCATCAATAAGTACATTTGTGTCATTGGTTGAACATTTAGGTCATTTTCGTCCTCCCTAGGCTTATTCTCGTCCAATTAGGGTTTTTAACCAATCTTGTGCATCCAATAAGTGATTTTGTGTCATTGGTTGAATATTTAGGTCATTTTCGTCCTCTCAAGGCTTATTCTCGTCCAATTAGGGGTTTTAACCAATCTTGTGCATCCAATAAGTACATTTGTGTCATTGGTTGAACATTTAGGTCATTTTCATCCTCCCTAGGCTTATTCTCGTCCAATTAGGGTTTTTAACCAATCTTGTGCATCCAATAAGTGATTTTGTATCATTGGTTGAACATTTAGGTCATTTTGGTCTTCCCAAGGCTTATTCTCGTCCAATTAGGGTTTTTAACCAATCTTGTGCATCCAATAAGTACATTTGTGTCATTGGTTGAACATTTAGGTCAATTTCGTCCTCCCTAGGCTTATTCTCGTCCAATTAGGGTTTTTAACCAATCTTGTGCATCCAATAAGTGATTTTGTGTCACTGGTTGAATATTTAGGTCATTTTCGTCCTCCTAAGGCTTATTCTCGTCCAATTAGGGGTTTTAACCAATCTTGTGCATCCAATAAGTACATTTGTGTCATTGGTTGAACATTTAGGTCATTTTCATCCTCCCTAGGCTTATTCTCGTCCAATTAGGGTTTTTAACCAATCTTGTGCATCCAATAAGTGATTTTGTGTCATTGGTTGAACATTTAGGTCATTTTGTTCCTCCCAAGGCTTATTCTCGTCCAATTAGGGTTTTTAACCAATCTTGTGCATCCAATAAGTACATTTGTGTCATTGGTTGAACATTTAGGTCAATTTCGTCCTCCCAATGCTTATTCTCGTCCAATTAGGGTTTTAACCAATCTTGTGCATCCAATAATTGATTTTTTGTCATTGGTTGAACATTTAGGTCATTTTCGTCCTCCCAATGCTTATTCTCGTCCAATTACGGTTTTTTATCCAATCCTGTGCATCCAATAAGTGATTTTGTGTCATTGGTTGAACATTTAGATCATTTTCGTCCTCCCAAGGCTTATTCTCGTCCAATTAGGGGTTTTAACCAATCTTATGCATCCAATAAGTACATTTGTGTCATTGGTTGAACGTTTAGGTCATTTTCGCACTCACTAGGCTTATTCTCGTCCAATTAGGGTTTTTAACCAATCTTGTGCATCCAATAAGTGATTTTGTGTCATTGGTTGAACATTTAGGTCATTTTGGTCCTCCCAAGGCTTATTCTCGTCCAATTAGGGTTTTTAACCAATCTTGTGCATCCAATAAGTACATTTGTGTCATTGGTTGAACATTTAGGTCAATTTCGTCCTCCCTAGGCTTATTCTCGTCCAATTAGGGGTATTAACAAATCTTGTGCATCCAATAAGTACATTTGTGTCATTGGTTGAACATTTAGGTAAATTTCGTCCTCCCTAGGCTTATTCTCGTCCAATTAGGGTTTTTAACCAATCTTGTGCATCCAATTAGTACATTTATGTCATTGGTTGAACATTTAGGTCATTTTCGTCCTCCCAATGCTTATTCTCGTCCAATTAGGGTTTTTAACCAATCTTGTGCATCCAATAAGTACATTTGTGTCATTGGTTGAACATTTAGGTCATTTTCTTCCTCCCTAGGCTTATTCTCATCCAATTAGGGGTTTTAACCAATCTTGTGCATCCAATAAGTACATTTGTGTTATTGGTAGAACATTTAGGTCTTTTTCGTCCTCCCTAGGCTTATTCTCGTCCAATTAGGGTTTTTAACCAATCTTGTGCATCCAATTAGTACATTTGTGTCATTGGTTGAATATTTAGGTCATTTTCGTCCTCCCAATGCTTATTCTCGTCCAATTAGGGTTTTTAACCAATCTTGTGCATCCAATAAGTGATTTTGTGTCATTGGTTGAACATTTAGATTATTTTCGTCCTCCCAAGGCTTATTCTCGTCCAATTAGGGTCTTTAACCAATCTTGTGCATCCAATAAGTGATTTTGTGTCATTGGTTGATTATTTAGGTCATTTTCGTCCTCCCTAGGCTTATTCTCGTCCAATTAGGGTTTTTAACCAATCTTGTACATCCAATAAGTACATTTGTGTCATTGGTTGAACATTTAGGTCATTTTCGTCCTCCCAATGCTTATTCTCGTCCAATTAGGGTTTTTAACCAATCTTGTGCATCCAATAAGTGATTTTGTGTCATTGGTTGAACATTTAGATCATTTTCGTCCTCCTTAGGCTTATTCTCGTCCAATTAGGGGTTTTAACCAATCTTGTGCATCTAATAAGTACATTTGTGTCATTGGTTGAACATTCAGGTCATTTTCGTCCTCCCTAGGCTTATTCTTGCCAATTAGGGTTTTTAACCAATCTTGTGCATCCAATAAGTACATTTGTGTCATTGGTTGAACATTTAGGTCAATTTCGTCCTCCCTAGGCTTATTCTCGTCCAATTAGGGGTTTTAACAAATCTTGTGCATCCAATAAGTACATTTGTGTCATTGGTTGAACATTTAGGTCATTTTCGTCCTCCCAAGGCTTATTCTCGTCCAATTAGGGTTTTTAACCAATCTTGTGCATCCAATAAGTGATTTTGTGTCATTGGGTGAACATTTAGGTCATTTTCGTCCTCCCAAGGCTTATTCTCGTCCAATTAGGGTTTTTAACCAATCTTGTGCATCCAATAAGTACATTTGTGTCATTGATTGAACATTTAGGTCATTTTCGTCCTCCCAAGGCTTATTCTCGTCCAATTAGGGTTTTTAACGAATCTTGTGCATCCCATAAGTGATTTTGTGTCAATGGTTGAACATTTATGTCATTTTGGTCCTCCCAAGGCTTATTCTCGTCCAATTAGGGTTTTTAACCAATCTTGTGCATCCAATAAGTACATTTGTGTCATTGGTTGAACATTTAGGTCATTTTCGTCCTCCCTAGGCTTATTCTCGTCCAATTAGGGTTTTTAACCAATCTTGTGCATCCAATAAGTGATTTGGTGTCATTGGTTGAGCATTTAGGTCATTTTTGTCCTCCCTAGGCTAATTCTCGTCCAATTTGGGTTTTTAACCAATCTTGTGCATCCAATAAGTGATTTTGTGTCATTGGTTGAACATTTAGGTCATTTTCGTCCTCCCAAGGCTTATTCTCGTCCAATTAGGGTTTTTAACCAATCTTGTGCATCCAATAAGTGATTTTGTGTCATTGGTTGAACATTTAGGTCATTTTCTTCCTCCCAAGGCTTATTCTCGTCCAATTAGGGTTTTTAACCAATCTTGTGCATCCAATAAGTACATTTGTGTCATTGGTTGAACATTTAGGTCATTTTCGTCCTCCGAAGGGTTATTCTCGTCCAATTAGGGTTTTTAACCAATCTTGTGCATCCAATAAGTACATTTGTGTCATTGGTTGAACATTTAGGTCATTTTCGTCCTCCCAAGGCTTATTCTCGTCCAATTAGGGTTTTTAACCAATCTTGTGCATCCAATAAGTGATTTTGTGTCGTTGGTTGAACATTTAGGTCATTTTCGTCCTACCAAGGCTTATTCTCGTCCAATTAGGGTTTTTAACCAATCTTGTGCATCCAATAAGTACATTTGTGTCATTGGTTGAACATTTAGGTCATTTTCGTCCTCCCTAGGCTTATTCTCGTCCAATTAGGGTTTTTAACCAATCTTGTGCATCCAATAAGTACATTTGTGTCATTGGTTGAACATTTAGGTCATTTTCGTCCTCCCTAGGCTTATTCTCGTCCAATTAGGGTTTTTAACCTGTCTTGTGCATCCAATAAGGGGTTTTGTGTCATTGGTTGAACATTTAGGTCAATTTCGTCCTCCCAAGGCTTATTCTCGTCCAATTAGGGTTTTTAACCAGTCTTGTGCATCCAACAAGTTATTTTGTGTCATTGGTTGAACATTTAGGTCATTTTTGTCCTACCAAGGCTTATTCTCGTCCAATTAGGGTTTTTAACCAATCTTGTGCATCCAATAAGTACATTTGTGTCATTGGTTGAACATTTAGGTCATTTTCGTCCTCCCTAGGCTTATTCTCGTCCAATTAGGGTTTTTAACCAATCTTGTGCATCCAATTAGTACATTTGTGTCATTGGTTGAACATTTAGGTCATTTTCGTCCTCCCAATGCTTATTCTCCTCTAATTAGGGTTTTTAACCAATCTTGTGCATCCAATAAGTGATTTTGTGTCATTGGTTGAACATTTAGGTCATTTTCGTCCTCCCAAGGCTTTTTCTCGTCGAATTAGGGTTTTTAAACAATCTTGTGCATCCAATAAGTACATTTGTGTCATTGGTTGAACATTTAGGTCATTTTCGTCCTCCCAAGGCTTATTCTCGACCAATTAGGGTTTTTAACCAATCTTGTGCATCCAATAAGTGATTTTGTGTCATTGGTTGAACATTTAGGTCATTTTTGTCTTCCCAAGGCTTATTCTCGTCCAATTAGGGTTTTTATCCAATATTGTGCATCCAATAAGTGATTTTGTGTCATTGGTTGAACATCTAGGTCATTTTCGTCCTCCCAAGGCTTATTCTCGTCCAATTAGGGTTTTTAACCAATCTTGTGCATCCAATAAGTACATTTGTGTCATTGGTTGAACATTTAGGTCATTTTCGTCCTCCCTAGGCTTATTCTCGTCCAATTAGGGTTTTTAACCAATCTTGTGCATCCAATAAGTACATTTGTGTCATTGGTTGAACATTTAGGTCATTTTCGTCCTCCCAATGCTTATTCTCGTCCAATTAGGGTTTTAACCAATCTTATGCATCCAATAATTGATTTTGTGTCATTGGTTGAACATTTAGGTCATTTTCGTCCTCCCAATGCTTATTCTCGTCCAATTACGGTTTTTTATCCAATCTTGTGCATCCAATAAGTGATTTTGTGTCATTGGTTGAACATTTAGATCATTTTCGTCCTCCCAAGGCTTAATCTCGTCCAATTAGGTGTTTTAACCAATCTTATGCATCCAATAAGTACATTTGTGTCATTGGTTGAATATTTAGGTCATTTTCGTCCTCACTAGGCTTATTCTCGTCCAATTAGGGTTTTTAACCAATCTTGTGCATCCAATAAGTACATTTGTGTCGTTGGTTGAATATTTAGGTCATTTTCGTCCTCCTAAGGCTTATTCTCGTCCAATTAGGGTTTTTAACCAATCTTGTGCATCCAATAAGTACATTTGTGTCATTGGTTGAACATTTAGGTCATTTTCGTCCTCCCTAGGCTTATTCTCGTCCAATTAGGGTTTTTAACCAATCATGTGCATCCAATAAGTACATTTGTGTCATCGGTTGAACATTTAGATCATTTTCCTCCTCCCTAGGCTTATTCTCGTCCAATTAGGGTTTTTAACCAATCTTGTGTATCTAATAAGTGATTTTATGTCATTGGTTGAACATTTAAGTCATTTTCGTCCTCCCAAGGCTTATTCTCTTCCAATTAGGGTTTTTAACCAATCTTGTGCATCCAATAAGTACATTTGTGTCATTGGTTGAACATTTAGGTCATTTTCGTCCTCCCTAGGCTTATTCTCGTCCAATTAGGGTTTTTAACCAATCTTGTGCATCCAATAAGTACATTTGTGTCATTGGTTAAACATTTAGGTCATTTTCGTCCTCCCAATGCTTATTCTCGTCCAATTAGGGTTTTAACCAATCTTATGCATCCAATAATTGATTTTGTGTCATTGGTTGAACATTTAGGTCATTTTCGTCCTCCCAATGCTTATTCTCGTCCAATTACGGTTTTTTATCCAATCTTGTGCATCCAATAAGTGATTTTGTGTCATTGGTTGAACATTTAGATCATTTTCGTCCTCCCAAGGCTTATTCTCGTCCAATTAGGGGTTTTAACCAATCTTATGCATCCAATAAGTACATTTGTGTCATTGGTTGAACATTTAGGTCATTTTCGTCCTCACTAGGCTTATTCTCGTCCAATTAGGGTTTTTAACCAATCTTGTGCATCCAATAAGTACATTTGTGTCGTTGGTTGAATATTTAGGTCATTTTCGTCCTCCCAATGCTTATTCTCGTCCAATTAGGGTTTTTAACAAATCTTGTGCATCCAATAAGTACATTTGTGTCATTGGTTGAACATTTAGGTCATTTTCGTCCTCCCTAGGCTTATTCTCGTCCAATTAGGGTTTTTAACCAATCTTGTGCATCCAATAAGTGGTTTTGTGTCATTGGTTGAACATTTAGGTCATTTTCGTCCTCCATAGGCTTATTCTCGTCCAATTAGGGTTTTTAACCAGTCTTGTGCATTCAATAAGGGGTTTTGTGTCATTGGTTGAACATTTAGGTCATTTTGGTCCTCCCAAGGCTTATTCTCGTCCAATTAGGATTTTTAACCAATCTTGTGCATGCAATAAGTACATTTGTGTCATTGGTTGAACATTTAGGTCATTTTCGTCCTCCCTAGGCTTATTCTCGTCCAATTAGGGTTTTTAACCAATCTTGTGCATCCAATAAGTACATTTGTGTCATTGGTTGAACATTTAGGTCATTTTCGTCCTCCCAATGCTTATTCTCGTCCAATTAGGGTTTTAACCAATCTTATGCATCCAATAATTGATTTTGTGTCATTGGTTGAACATTTAGGTCATTTTCGTCCTCCCAATGCTTATTCTCGTCCAATTACGGTTTTTTATCCAATCTTGTGCATCCAATAAGTGATTTTGTGTCATTGGTTGAACATTTAGATCATTTTTGTCCTCCCAAGGCTTATTCTCGTCCAATTAGGGGTTTTAACCAATCTTATGCATCCAATAAGTACATTTGTGTCATTGGTTGAACATTTAGGTCATTTTCGTCCTCACTAGGCTTATTCTCGTCCAATTAGGGTTTTTAACCAATCTTGTGCATCCAATAAGTACATTTGTGTCGTTGGTTGAATATTTAGGTCATTTTCGTCCTCCTAAGGCTTATTCTCGTCCAATTAGGGTTTTTAACCAATCTTGTGCATCCAATAAGTACATTTGTGTCATTGGTTGAACATTTAGGTCATTTTCGTCCTCCCTAGGCTTATTCTCGTCCAATTAGGGTTTTTAA
>JBBPBP010001048.1:0-14897 GCA_037974735.1 Cicer chorassanicum
TATTGGATGCACAAGATTGGTTAAAAACCCTAATTGGATTAGAACAAGCCTAGGGAGGACGAAAATCACCTAAATGTTCAACCAATGACACAAACGCACTTAATGGATGCACAAGATTGGTTAAAAAACCCTAATTGGCTTAGAATAATCCTACGATGGACGAAAATGACCTAAATGACAACCATTGACAGAACCGGACTTATTGGATGCCATTGATTGGTTAAAAACCCTAATTGGATTGGAATAAGCCTAGGGTGGGCAAAAATGACCTAAATGTTCAACCAATGACACAAACGCACTTATTGGATGCACAAGATTGGTTAAAAACCTTAATTGGATTAGAATAAGCCTAGGGAGGACGGAAATGACCTAAATGTTCAACCAATGACACAAATGCACTTATTGGATGCACAAGATTTGTTAAAAACCCTAATTGGACTAGAACAAGCCTAGGGAGGACGAAAATAACCTAAATGTTTAAACAATGACACAAACGCACTTAATGGATGCACAAGATTGGTTAAAAAACCCTAATTGGATTAGAACAAGCCTACGGTGGACGAAAATGACCTAAATGATCTACCATTGACACAAACGCACTTATTGGATGCACATGATTGGTTAAAAACCCTAATTGAATTGGAATAAGCCTAGCGTGGGAAAAAATGACATAAATGTTTATCCAATGACACAAACGCACTTATTGGATGCACAAGATTGTTTAAAAACCCTAATTGGATTAGAATAAGCTTAGGGATGACGAAAATGACCTAAATGTTCAACCAATGACACAAACGCATTTATTGGATGCACCGGGTTGGTTAGAAACCCTAATTGGATTAGAATAAGCCTAGGGTGGACGATAATGACCTAAATGTTAAACCATTGACACAAATGCACTTATTAGATGCACAAGATTGGTTTAAAACGATAATTGGATTAGAATAAGCCTAGGGAGGACGAAAATGATCTTAATGTTCAACCAATGACACAAACGCACTTATAAAATTCACAAGATTGGTTAAAAAAATCCTAATTGGATTAGAATAAGCCTAGGGAGGACGTAAATGACCTAAATGTTCAACCAATGACACAAACGCACATATTGGATGCACAAGATTGGTTAAAAACTCTAATAGGATCAGAATAAGCCTAGGGTGGACAAAAATGACCTAAATGTTCAACCAATGACACAAACGCACTTATTGGATGCACAAGATTGTTTAAAAACCCTAATTGGATTAGAATAAGCCTAGGGAGGACGGAAATGACCTAAATGTTCAACCAATGACACAAACGCACTTATTGGATGCACAAGATTGGTTAAAAACCCTAATTGGATTAGAATAAGCCTATGGAGAATGAAAATGACCTAAACGTTCGACCAATGACACAAACGCATTTAATGGATGCACAGGGTTGGTTAAAAACCCTAATTGGATTAGAATAAGGCTACGGCGGACGAAAATGACCTAAATGATCAACCATTGACACAAACGGACTTATTGGATGCACATGATAGGTTAAAAACCATAATTGGATTGGAATAAGCCTAGGGTGGGCAAAAATGACCTAAATGTTCAACCAATGACACAAACGCACTTATTGGATGCACAAGATTGGTTAAAAACCCTAATTGGATTAGAATAAGCTTAGGGATGATGAAAATGACCTAAATGTTCAACCAATGACACAAACGCACATATTGGATGCACAAGATTGGTTAAAAACCCTAATTGGATTAGAACAAGCCTAGGGAGGACGAAAATCACCTAAATGTTCAACCAATGACACAAACGCACTTAATGGATGCACAAGATTGGTTAAAAAACCCTAATTGGCTTAGAATAATCCTACGATGGACGAAAATGACCTAAATGATCAACCATTGACACAACCGGACTTATTGGATGCCATTGATTGGTTAAAAACCCTAATTGGATTGGAATAAGCCTAGGGTGGGCAAAAATGACCTAAATGTTCAACCAATGACACAAACGCACTTATTGGATGCTCAAGATTGGTTAAAAACCTTAATTGGATTAGAATAAGCCTAGGGAGGACGGAAATGACCTAAATGTTCAACCAATGACACAAACGCACTTATTGGATGCACAAGATTTGTTAAAAACCCTAATTGGATTAGAACAAGCCTAGGGAGGACGAAAATAACCTAAATGTTTAAACAATGACACAAACGCACATATTGGATGCACAAGATTGGTTAAAAACTCTAATAGGATTAGAATAAGCTTAGGGTGGATAAAAATGACCTAAATGTTCAACCAATGACACAAACGCACTTATTGGATGCACAAGATTGGTTAAAAACCCTAATTGGATTAGAACAAGCCTAGGGTGGGAAAAAATGACCTAAATGTTCAACCAATGACACAAACGCACTTATTGGATGCACAAGATTGGTTAAAAACCCTAATTGGATTAGAATAAGCCTAGGGAGGACGAATATGATCTAAATGTTCAACCAATGACACAAACGCACATATTGGATGCACAAGATTGGTTAAAAACCCTAATTGGATTAGAACAAGCCTAGGGAGGACGAAAATAACCTAAATGTTTAAACAATGACACAAACGCACATATTGGATGCACAAGATTGGTTAAAAACTCTAATAGGATTAGAATAAGCCTAGGGTGGATAAAAATGACCTAAATGTTCAACCAATGACACAAACGCACTTATTGGATGCACAAGATTGGTTAAAAACCCTAATTGGATTAGAACAAGCCTAGGGTGGGAAAAAATGACCTAAATGTTCAACCAATGACACAAACGCACTTATTGGATGCACAAGATTGGTTAAAAACCCTAATTGGATTAGAATAAGCCTAGGGAGGACGAATATGATCTAAATGTTCAACCAATGACACAAACGCACATATTGGATGCACAAGATTGGTTAAAAACCCTAATTGGATTAGAACAAGCCTAGGGAGGACGAAAATCACCTAAATGTTCAACCAATGACACAAACGCACTTAATGGATGCACAAGATTGGTTAAAAAAACCCTAATTGGATTAGAATAATCCTACGGTGGACGAAAATGACCTAAATGATCAACCATTGACACAAACAAACTTATTGGATGCACATGATTGGTTAAAAACCCTAATTGAAATAGAATAAGCCTACGTTGGACGAAAATGACCTAAATGTTCAACCAATGACACAAACACACTTATTTGAAGCACAAGATTGGTTAAAAACCCTAATTGGATTAGAATAAGCCTAGGGATGACGAAAATGACCTAAATGTTCAACCAATGACACAAACGCACATATTGGATGCACAACATTGGTTAAAAACTCTAATAGGATTAGAATAAGCCTAGGGTGGACAAAAATGACCTAAATGTTCAACCAATGACACAAACGCACATATTGGATGCACAAGATTGGTTAAAAACTCTAATAGGATTAGAATAAGCCTAGGGTGGACCAAAATGACCTAAATGTTCAACCAATGACACAAACGCACTTAATGGATGCACAAGATTGGTTAAAAAACCCTAATTGGATTAAAATAAACCTACGGTAGACGAAAATGACCTAAATGATCTACCATTGACACAAACCCACTTATTGGAAGCACATGATTTGTTAAAAACCCTAATTGGATTGGAATAAGCCTAGGGTGGGAAAAAATGACCTAAATGTTCAACCAATGACACAAACGCACTTATTGGAAGCACAAGATTGGTTAAAAACACCTAATTGGATTAGAATAAGCCTAGGGATGACGAAAATGACCTAAATGTTCAACCAATGACACAAACACACTTATTGGATGCACAAGATTGGTTAAAAACCCTAATTGGATTAGAATAAGCCTAGGGATGACAAAAATGACCTAAATGTTCAACCTATGACACAAACGCACATATTGGATGCACAAGATTGGTTAAAAACTCTAATAGGATTAGAATAAGCGTAGGGTGGACAAAAATGACCTAAATGTTCAACCAATGACACAAACGCACTTATTGGATGCACAAGATTGGTTAAAAACCCTAATTGGATTAGAACAAGCCTAAGGAGGACGAAAATAACCTAAATATTTAACCAATGACACAAACGTACTTAATGGATGCACAAAATTGGTTAAAAAACCCTAATTGGATTAGAATAAGCCTACGGTGGACGAAAATGACCTAAATGATCTACCATTGTTACAAACGCACTTATTGGATTCACATGATTGGTTAAAAACCCTAATTGGATTGGAATAAGCCTAGGGTGGGAAAAAATGACCTAAATGTTCAACCAATGACACAAACGCACTTATTGGATGCACAAGATTGGTTAAAAACCCTAATTGGATTAGAATAAGCCTAGGGAGGACGAATATGATCTAAATGTTCAACCAATGACACAAACGCACATATTGGATGCACAAGATTGGTTAAAAACCCTAATTGGATTAGAACAAGCCTAGGGAGGACGAATATCACCTAATTGTTCAACCAATGACACAAACGCACTTAATGGATGCACAAGATTGGTTAAAAAACCCTAATTGGATTAGAATAAGCCTACGGTGGACGAAAATGACCTAAATGATCTACCATTGACACAAACGCACTTATTGGATGCACATGATTTGTTTAAAACCCTAATTGGATTGGAATTAGCCTAGGGTGGGAAAAATGACCTAAATGTTCAACCAATGACACAAACGCACTTATTGGATGCACAAGATTGGTTAAAAACCCTAATTGGATTAGAATAAGCCTAGGGAGGACGAATATGATCTAAATGTTCAACCAATGACACAAACGCACATATTGGATGCACAAGATTGGTTAAAAACCCTAATTGGATTAGAACAAGCCTAGGGAGGACGAATATCACCTAATTGTTCAACCAACGACACAAACGCACTTAATGGATGCACAAGATTGGTTAAAAAACCCTAATTGGATTAGAATAATCCTACGATGGACGAAAATGACCTAAATGATCAACCATTGACACAAACTGAATTATTGGATGCACATGATTGGTTAAAACCCTAATTGGATTGGAATAAGCCTAGGGTGGGCAAAAATGACCTAAATGTTCAACCGATGACACAAACGCACTTATTGGATGCACAAGATTTGTTAAAAACCCTAATTGGATTAGAATAAGCCTAGGGATGACGAAAATGACCTAAATGTTCAACCAATGACACAAACGCACTTATCGGATGCATAAAATTGGTTAAAAACCCTAATTGGATTAGAATAAGCATAGGGAGGACGAATATGATCTAAATGTTCAACCAATGACACAAACGCACATATTGGATGCACAAGATTGGTTAAAAACCCAAATTGGATAAGAACAAGCCTAGGGAGGACGAAAATCACCTAAATGTTCAACCAATGACACAAACGCACTTATTGGATGCACAAGATTGGTTAAAAACCCTAATTGGATTAGAATAAGCTTAGGGATGACGAAAATGACCTAAATGTTCAACCAATGACACAAACGCATTTATTGGATGCACAGGGTTGGTTAGAAACACTAATTGGATTAGAATAAGCCTATGGTGGACGATAATGACCTAAATGTTAAACCATTGACACAAATGCACTTATTAGATGCACAAGATTGGTTAAAAACGATAATTGGATTAGAATAAGCCTAGGGGGGACGAAAATGACCTTAATGTTCAACTAATGACACAAACGCACTTATAAAATTCACAAGATTGGTTAAAAAATCCTAATTGGATTAGAAGAAGCCTAGGGAGGACGTAAATGACCTAAATGTTCAACCAATGACACAAACGCACTTATTGGATGCACAAGATTGGTTAAAAACCCTAATTCGATTAGAATAAGCATAAGGAGGACGAATATGATCTAAATGTTCAACCAATGACACAAACGCACATATTGGATGCTGAAGATTGGTTAAAAACCCTAATTGGATTAGAACAAGCCTAGGGAGGACGAAAATCACCTAAATGTTCAACCAATGACACAAACGCACTTAATGGATGCACAAGATTGGTTAAAAAACCCTAATTGGATTAGAATAATCCTACGGTGGACGAAAATGACCTAAATAATCAACCATTGACACAAACAAACTTATTGGATACACATGATTGGTTAAAACCCTAATTGGATTGGAATAAGCCTAGGGTGGGCAAAAATGAACTAAATGTTCAACCAATGACACAAACGCACTTATTGGAAGCACAAGATTGGTTAAAAACCCTAATTGGATTAGAATAAGCCTAGGGATGTCGAAAATGACCTAAATGTTCAACCAATGACACAAACGCACTTATTGGATGCACAAGATTGGTTAAAAACCCTAATTGGATTAGAATAAGCCTAGGGATGACGAAAATAACCTAAATGTTTAACCAATGACACAAACGCACTTAATGGATGCACAAGATTGGTTAAAAAACCCTAATTGGATTAGAATAAGCCTACGGTGGACGAAAATGACCTAAATGATCTACCATTGACACAAACGCACTTATTGGATGCACATGATTTGTTTAAAACCCTAATTGGATTGGAATTAGCCTAGGGTGGGAAAAATGACCTAAATGTTCAACCAATGACACAAACGCACTTATTGGATGCACAAGATTGGTTAAAAACCCTAATTGGATTAGAATAAGCCTAGGGAGGACGAATATGATCTAAATGTTCAACCAATGACACAAACGCACATATTGGATGCACAAGATTGGTTAAAAACCCTAATTGGATTAGAACAAGCCTAGGGAGGACGAATATCACCTAATTGTTCAACCAACGACACAAACGCACTTAATGGATGCACAAGATTGGTTAAAAAACCCTAATTGGATTAGAATAATCCTACGATGGACGAAAATGACCTAAATGATCAACCATTGACACAAACTGAATTATTGGATGCACATGATTGGTTAAAACCCTAATTGGATTGGAATAAGCCTAGGGTGGGCAAAAATGACCTAAATGTTCAACCGATGACACAAACGCACTTATTGGATGCACAAGATTTGTTAAAAACCCTAATTGGATTAGAATAAGCCTAGGGATGACGAAAATGACCTAAATGTTCAACCAATGACACAAACGCACATATTGGATGCACAAGATTGGTTAAAAACCCTAATTGGATTAGAACAAGCCTAGGGAGGACGAATATCACCTAATTGTTCAACCAATGACACAAACGCACTTAATGGATGCACAAGATTGGTTAAAAAACCCTAATTGGATTAGAATAATCCTACGATGGACGAAAATGACCTAAATGATCAACCATTGACACAAACTGACTTATTGGATGCACATGATTGGTTAAAACCCTAATTGGATTGGAATAAGCCTAGGGTGGGCAAAAATGACCTAAATGTTCAACCGATGACACAAACGCACTTATTGGATGCACAAGATTTGTTAAAAACCCTAATTGGATTAGAATAAGCCTAGGGATGACGAAAATGACCTAAATGTTCAACCAATGACACAAACGCACTTATCGGATGCATAAGATTGGTTAAAAACCCTAATTGGATTAGAATAAGCATAGGGAGGACGAATATGATCTAAATGTTCAACCAATGACACAAACGCACATATTGGATGCACAAGATTGGTTAAAAACCCAAATTGGATAAGAACAAGCCTAGGGAGGACGAAAATCACCTAAATGTTCAACCAATGACACAAACGCACTTAATGGATGCACAAGATTGGTTAAAAAACCCTAATTGGCTTAGAATAATCCTACGATGGACGAAAATGACCTAAATGATCAACCATTGACACAACCGGACTTATTGGATGCCATTGATTGGTTAAAAACCCTAATTGGATTGGAATAAGCCTAGGGTGGGCAAAAATGACCTAAATGTTCAACCAATGACACAAACGCACTTATTGGATGCACAAGATTGGTTAAAAACCTTAATTGGATTAGAATAAGCCTAGGGAGGACGGAAATGACCTAAATGTTCAACCAATGACACAAACGCACTTATTGGATGCACAAGATTTGTTAAAAACCCTAATTGGATTAGAACAAGCCTAGGGAGGACGAAAATAACCTAAATGTTTAAACAATGACACAAATGCACATATTGGATGCACAAGATTGGTTAAAAACTCTAATAGGATTAGAATAAGCTTAGGGTGGATAAAAATGACCTAAATGTTCAACCAATGACACAAACGCACTTATTGGATGCACAAGATTGGTTAAAAACCCTAATTGGATTAGAACAAGCCTAGGGTGGGAAAAAATGACCTAAATGTTCAACCAATGACACAAACGCACTTATTGGATGCACAAGATTGGTTAAAAACCCTAATTGGATTAGAATAAGCCTAGGGAGGACGAATATGATCTAAATGTTCAACCAATGACACAAACGCACTTATTGGATGCACAAGATTGTTTAAAAACCCTAATTGGATTAGAATAAGCCTAGGGAGGACGGAAATGACCTAAATGTTCAACCAATGACACAAACGCACTTATTGGATGCACAAGATTGGTTAAAAACCCTAATTGGATTAGAATAAGCCTATGGGGAATGAAAATGACCTAAATGTTCGACCAATGACACAAACGCATTTAATGGATGCACAGGGTTGGTTAAAAACCCTAATTGGATTAGAACAAGCCTAGGGTGGGAAAAAATGACCTAAATGTTCAACCAATCACACAAACGCACTTATAGGATGCAAAGATTGGTTAAAAACCCTAATTGGATTAGAATAAGCCTAGGGAGGACGAATATGATCTAAATGTTCAACCAATGACACAAACGCACATATTGGATGCACAAGATTGGTTAAAAACCCTAATTGGATTAGAACAAGCCTAGGGTGGGCAAAAATGACCTAAATGTTCAACCAATGACACAAACGCACTTATTGGATGCACAAGATTGGTTAAAAACCCTAACTGGATTAGAATAAGCTTAGGGATGACGAAAATGACCTAAATGTTCAACCAATGACACAAACGCATTTATTGGATGCACAGGGTTGGTTAGAAACCCTAATTGGATTAGAATAAGCCTATGGTGGACGATAATGACCTAAATGTTAAACCATTGACACAAATGCACTTATTAGATGCACAAGATTGGTAAAAAACGATAATTGGATTAGAATAAGCCTAGGGAGGACGAAAATGACCTTAATGTTCAACTAATGACAGAAACGCACTTATAAAATTCACAAGATTGGTTAGAAAATCCTAATTGGATTAGAATAAGCCTAGGGAGGACGTAAATGACCTAAATGTTCAACCAATGACACAAACGCACTTATTGGATGCACAAGATTGGTTAAAAACCCTAATTGGATTAGAATAAGCATAGGGAGGACGAATATGATCTAAATGTTCAACCAATGACACAAACGCACATATTGGATGCTGAAGATTGGTTAAAAACCCTAATTGGATTAGAACAAGCCTAGGGAGGACGAAAATCACCTAAATGTTCAACCAATGACACAAACGCACTTAATGGATGCACAAGATTGGTTAAAAAACCCTAATTGGATTAGAATAATCCTACGGTGGACGAAAATGACCTAAATAATCAACCATTGACACAAACAAACTTATTGGATACACATGATTGGTTAAAAACCCTAATTGGATTGGAATAAGCCTAGGGTGGGCAAAAATGACCTAAATGTTCAACCAATGACACAAACGCACTTATTGGATGCACAAGATTGGTTAAAAACCCTAATTGGATTAGAATAAGCCTAGGGAGGACGGAAATGACCTAAATGTTCAACCAATGACACAAACGCACTTATTGGATGCACAAGATTGGTTAAAAACCCTAATTGGATTAGAATAAGCCTAGGGAGGACGAAAATGACCTAAATGTTCAACCAATGACACAAACGCACTTATTGGATGCACAAGATTGGTTAAAAACCCTAATTGGATTAGAACAAGCCTAGGGAGGACGAAAATCACCTAAATGTTCAACCAATGACACAAACGCACTTAATGGATGCACAAGATTGGTTAAAAAACCCTAATTGGCTTAGAATAATCCTACGATGGACGAAAATGACCTAAATGACAACCATTGACAGAACCGGACTTATTGGATGCCATTGATTGGTTAAAAACCCTAATTGGATTGGAATAAGCCTAGGGTGGGCAAAAATGACCTAAATGTTCAACCAATGACACAAACGCACTTATTGGATGCACAAGATTGGTTAAAAACCTTAATTGGATTAGAATAAGCCTAGGGAGGACGGAAATGACCTAAATGTTCAACCAATGACACAAACGCACTTATTGGATGCACAAGATTTGTTAAAAACCCTAATTGGATTAGAACAAGCCTAGGGAGGACGAAAATAACCTAAATGTTTAAACAATGACACAAACGCACATATTGGATGCACAAGATTGGTTAAAAACTCTAATAGGATTAGAATAAGCCTAGGGTGGATAAAAATGACCTAAATGTTCAACCAATGACACAAACGCACTTATTGGATGCACAAGATTGGTTAAAAACCCTAATTGGATTAGAATAAGCCTAGGGAGGACGAATATGATCTAAATGTTCAACCAATGACACAAACGCACATATTGGATGCACAAGATTGGTTAAAAACCCTAATTGGATTAGAACAAGCCTAGGGAGGACGAAAATCACCTAATTGTTCAACCAATGACACAAACGCACTTAATGGATGCACAAGATTGGTTAAAAAACCCTAATTGGATTAGAATAATCCTACGATGGACGAAAATGACCTAAATGATCAACCATTGACACAAACTGACTTATTGGATGCACATGATTGGTTAAAACCCTAATTGGATTGGAATAAGCCTAGGGTGGGCAAAAATGACCTAAATGTTCAACCAATGACACAAACGCACTTATTGGATGCACAAGATTTGTTAAAAACCCTAATTGGATTAGAATAAGCCTAGGGATGACGAAAATGACCTAAATGTTCAACCAATGACACAAACGCACTTATCGGATGCATAAGATTGGTTAAAAACCCTAATTGGATTAGAATAAGCATAGGGAGGACGAATATGATCTAAATGTTCAACCAATGACACAAACGCACATATTGGATGCACAAGATTGGTTAAAAACCCAAATTGGATAAGAACAAGCCTAGGGAGGACGAAAATCACCTAAATGTTCAACCAATGACACAAACGCACTTAATGGATGCACAAGATTGGTTAAAAAACCCTAATTGGCTTAGAATAATCCTACGATGGACGAAAATGACCTAAATGATCAACCATTGACACAACCGGACTTATTGGATGCCATTGATTGGTTAAAAACCCTAATTGGATTGGAATAAGCCTAGGGTGGGCAAAAATGACCTAAATGTTAAACCAATGACACAAACGCACTTATTGGATGCACAAGATTGGTTAAAAACCTTAATTGGATTAGAATAAGCCTAGGGAGGACGGAAATGACCTAAATGTTCAACCAATGACACAAACGCACTTATTGGATGCACAAGATTGCTTAAAAACCCTAATTGGATTAGAACAAGCCTAGGGAGGACGAAAATAACCTAAATGTTTAAACAATGACACAAATGCACATATTGGATGCACAAGATTGGTTAAAAACTCTAATAGGATTAGAATAAGCTTAGGGTGGATAAAAATGACCTAAATGTTCAACCAATGACACAAACGCACTTATTGGATGCACAAGATTGGTTAAAAACCCTAATTGGATTAGAACAAGCCTAGGGTGGGAAAAAATGACCTAAATGTTCAACCAATGACACAAACGCACTTATTGGATGCACAAGATTGGTTAAAAACCCTAATTGGATTAGAATAAGCCTAGGGAGGACGAATATGATCTAAATGTTCAACCAATGACACAAACGCACTTATTGGATGCACAAGATTGTTTAAAAACCCTAATTGGATTAGAATAAGCCTAGGGAGGACGGAAATGACCTAAATGTTCAACCAATGACACAAACGCACTTATTGGATGCACAAGATTGGTTAAAAACCCTAATTGGATTAGAATAAGCCTATGGGGAATGAAAATGACCTAAATGTTCGACCAATGACACAAACGCATTTAATGGATGCACAGGGTTGGTTAAAAACCCTAATTGGATTAGAACAAGCCTAGGGTGGGAAAAAATGACCTAAATGTTCAACCAATCACACAAACGCACTTATAGGATGCAAAGATTGGTTAAAAACCCTAATTGGATTAGAATAAGCCTAGGGAGGACGAATATGATCTAAATGTTCAACCAATGACACAAACGCACATATTGGATGCACAAGATTGGTTAAAAACCCTAATTGGATTAGAACAAGCCTAGGGTGGGCAAAAATGACCTAAATGTTCAACCAATGACACAAACGCACTTATTGGATGCACAAGATTGGTTAAAAACCCTAACTGGATTAGAATAAGCTTAGGGATGACGAAAATGACCTAAATGTTCAACCAATGACACAAACGCATTTATTGGATGCACAGGGTTGGTTAGAAACCCTAATTGGATTAGAATAAGCCTATGGTGGACGATAATGACCTAAATGTTAAACCATTGACACAAATGCACTTATTAGATGCACAAGATTGGTAAAAAACGATAATTGGATTAGAATAAGCCTAGGGAGGACGAAAATGACCTTAATGTTCAACTAATGACAGAAACGCACTTATAAAATTCACAAGATTGGTTAGAAAATCCTAATTGGATTAGAATAAGCCTAGGGAGGACGTAAATGACCTAAATGTTCAACCAATGACACAAACGCACTTATTGGATGCACAAGATTGGTTAAAAACCCTAATTGGATTAGAATAAGCATAGGGAGGACGAATATGATCTAAATGTTCAACCAATGACACAAACGCACATATTGGATGCTGAAGATTGGTTAAAAACCCTAATTGGATTAGAACAAGCCTAGGGAGGACGAAAATCACCTAAATGTTCAACCAATGACACAAACGCACTTAATGGATGCACAAGATTGGTTAAAAAACCCTAATTGGATTAGAATAATCCTACGGTGGACGAAAATGACCTAAATAATCAACCATTGACACAAACAAACTTATTGGATACACATGATTGGTTAAAACCCTAATTGGATTGGAATAAGCCTAGGGTGGGCAAAAATGAACTAAATGTTCAACCAATGACACAAACGCACTTATTGGAAGCACAAGATTGGTTAAAAACCCTAATTGGATTAGAATAAGCCTAGGGATGACGAAAATGACCTAAATGTTCAACCAATGACACAAACGCACTTATTGGATGCACAAGATTGGTTAAAAACCCTAATTGGATTAGAATAAGCCTAGGGAGGACGGAAATGACCTAAATGTTCAACCAATGACACAAACGCACTTATTGGATGCACAAGATTTGTTAAAAACCCTAATTGGATTAGAATAAGCCTAGGGATGACGAAAATGACCTAAATGTTCAACCAATGACACAAACGCACTTATTGGATGCACAAGATTGGTTAAAAACCCTAATTGGATTGGAATAAGCCTAGGGTGGGCAAAAATGACCTAAATGTTCAACCAATGACACAAACGCACTTATTGGATGCACAAGATTGGTAAAAAACCCTAATTGGATTAGAATAAGCCTAGGGAGGACGGAAATGACCTAAATGTTCAACCAATGACACAAACGCACTTATTGGATGCACAAGATTGGTTAAAAACCCTAATTGGATTAGAATAAGCCTAGGGAGGACGGAAATGACCTAAATGTTCAACCAATGACACAAACGCACTTATTGGATGCACAAGATTGGTTAAAAACCCTAATTGGATTAGAATAAGCCTAGGGATGACGAAAATGACCTAAATGTTCAACCAATGACACAAACGCACTTATTGGATGCACAAGATTGGTTAAAAACCCTAATTCGATTGGAATAAGCCTAGGGTGGGCAAAAATGACCTAAATGTTCAACCAATGACACAAACGCACTTATTGGATGCACAAGATTGGTTAAAAACCCTAATTGGATTAGAATAAGCCTAGGGAGGACGGAAATGACCTAAATGTTCAACCAATGACACAAACGCACTTATTGGATGCACAAGATTGGTTAAAAACCCTATTTGGATTAGAATAAGCCTAGGGAGGACGAAAATGACCTAAATGTTCAACCAATGACACAAACGCACTTATTGGATGCACAAGATTGGTTAAAAACCCTAATTGGATTAGAATAAGCCTATGGAGAACGAAAATGACCTAAATGTTCAACCAATGACACAAACGCACATATTGGATGCACAAGATTGGTTAAAAACTCTAATAGGATTAGAATAAGCCTAGGGTGGACAAAAATGACCTAAATGTTCAACCAATGACACAAACGCATTTATTGGATCCACAAGATTGTTTAAAAACCCTAATTGGATTAGAATAAGCCTAGGGAGGACGGAAATGACCTAAATGTTCAACCAATGACACAAACGCACTTATTGGATGCACAAGATTGGTTAAAAACCCTAATTGGATTAGAATAAGCCTATGGGGAATGAAAATGACCTAAATGTTCGACCAATGACACAAACGCATTTAATGGATGCACAGGGTTGGTTAAAAACCCTAATTGGATTAGAACAAGCCTAGGGTGGGAAAAAATGACCTAAATGTTCAACCAATGACACAAACGCACTTATAGGATGCAAAGATTGGTTAAAAACCCTAATTGGATTAGAATAAGCCTAGGGAGGACGAATATGATCTAAATGTTCAACCAATGACACAAACGCACTTATTGGATGCACAAGATTTGTTAAAAACCCTAATTGGATTAGAACAAGCCTAGAGAGGACGAAAATAACCTAAATGTTTAAACAA
>JBBPBP010001049.1:238-14893 GCA_037974735.1 Cicer chorassanicum
TTTGTGTCATTGGTTGAACATTTAGGTCATTTTCGTCCTCCCAAGGCTTATTCTCGTCCAATTAGGCTTTTTAACCAATCTTGTGCATCCAATAAGTACATTTGTGTCATTGGTTGAACATTTTGGTCATTTTCGTCCTCCCAAGGCTTATTCTCGTCCAATTAGGGTTTTTAACTAGTTTTGAGCATCCAATAAGTGATCTTGTGTCATTGGTTGAACATTTAGGTCATTTTCGTCCTCCCTAGGCTTATTCTCGTCCAATTAGGGTTTTGAACCAATCTTGTGCATCCAATAAGTGATTTTGTGTCATTGGTTGAACATTTAGGTCATTTTCGTCCTCCCAAGGCTAATTCTCGTCCAATTAGGGTTTTAAACCAATCTTGTGCATCCAATAAGTGATTTTGTGTCATTGGTTGAACATTTAGGTCATTTTCGTCCTCCATAGGCTTATTCTCGTCCAATTAGGATTTTTAACCAATCTTGTGCATCCAATAAGTACATTTGTGTCATTGGTTGAAGATTTAGGTCATTTTCGTCCTCCCAAGGCTTATTCTCGTCCAATTAGGCTTTTTAACCAATCTTGTGCATCCAATAAGTACATTTGTGTCATTGGTTGAACATTTTTGTCATTTTCGTCCTCCCAAGGCTTATTCTCGTCCAATTAGGGTTTTTAACTAGTTTTGTGCATCCAATAAGTGATTTTGTGTCATTGGTTGAACATTTAGGTCATTTTCGTCCTCCATAGGCTTATTCTCGTCCAATTAGGGTTTTGAACCAATCTTGTGCATCCAATAAGTGATTTTGTGTCATTGGTTGAACATTTAGGTCATTTTCGTCCTCCCTAGGCTTATTCTCGTCCAATTAGGGTTTTGAACCAATCTTGTGCATCCAATAAGTGATTTTGTGTCATTGGTTGAACATTTAGGTCATTTTCGTCCTCCCAAGGCTTATTCTCGTCAAATTAGGGTTTTTAACCAATCTTGTGCATCCAATAAGTACATTTGTGTCATTGGTTGAATATTTTGGTCATTTTCGTCCTCCCAAGGCTTATTCTCGTCCAATTAGGGTTTTTAACCAATCTTGTGCATCCAATAAGTGATTTTGTGTCATTGGTTGAACATTTAGGTCATTTTCGTCCTCCCAAGGCTTATTCTCGTCCAATTAGGGTTTTTAACCAATCTTGTGCATCCAATAAGTGATTTTGTGTCATTGGTTGAACATTTAGGTCATTTTCGTCCTCCCTAGGCTTATTCTCGTCCAATTAGGGTTTCTAACCAATCTTGTGCATCCAATAAGTAATTTTGTGTCATTGGTTGAACATTTAGGTCATTTTCGTCCTCCCAAGGCTTATTCTCGTCCAATTAGGGTTTTTAACCAATCTTGTGCATCCAATAAGTACATTTGTGTCATTGGTTGAACATTTAGGTCATTTTCGTCCTCCCAAGGCTTATTCTCGTCCAATTAGGGTTTTTAACCAATCTTGTGCATCCAATAAGTACATTTGTGTCATTGGTTGAACATTTAGGTCATTTTCGTCCTCCTAAGGCTTATTCTCGACCAATTACAATTTTTAACCAATCTTGTGCATCCAATAAGTGATTTTGTGTCATTGGTTGAACATTTAGGTCATTTTCGTCCTCCCAAGGCTTATTCTCATCCAATTAGGGTTTTTCTCCAATATTGTGCATCCAATAAGTGATTTTGTGTCATTGGTTGAACATTTAGGTCATTTTCGTCCTCCCAAGGCTTATTCTCGTCCAATTAGGGTTTTTAACCAATCTTGTGCATCCAATAAGTACATTTGTGTCATTGGTTGAACATTTAGGTCATTTTCATCCTCCCTAGGCTTTTTCTCATCCAATTAGGGTTTTTAACCAATCTTGTGCATCCAATAAGTACATTTGTGTCATTGGTTGAACATTTAGGTCATTTTCGTCCTCCCAAGGCTTATTCTCGTCCAATTAGGGTTTTTAAACAATCTTGTGCATCCAATAAGTACATTTGTGTCATTGGTTGAACATTTAGGTCATTTTCGTCCTCCCAAGGCTTATTCTTGACCTATTAGGGTTTTTAACCAATCTTGTGCATCCAATAAGTGATTTTGTGTCATTGGTTGAACATTTAGGTCATTTTCGTCCTCCCAAGGCTTATTCTCGTCCAATTAGGGTTTTTAACCAATCTTGTGCATCCAATAAGTACATTTGTGTCATTGGTTGAACATTTAGGTCATTTTCGTCCTCCCAAAGCTTATTCTCGTCCAATTAGGGTTTTTAACCAATGTTGTGCATCCAATAAGTGATTTTCTGTCATTGGTTGAACATTTAGGTAATTTTCGTCCTCCCAAGGCTTATTCTCGGTTAATTAAGGTTTTTAACCAATCTTGTGCATCCAATAAGTGATTTTGTTTCATTGGTTGAACATTTAGGTCATTTTCGTCCTCCCAAGGCTTATTCTCGTCCAATTAGGGTTTTTAACCAATCTTGTGCATCCAATAAGTACATTTGTGTCATTGGTTGAACATTTAGGTCATTTTCGTCCTCCCATGGCTTATTCTCGTCCAATTCGGGTTTTTAACCAATCTTGTGCATCCAATAAGTACATTTGTGTCATTGGTTGAACATTTAGGTCATTTTCGTCCTCCCAAGGCTTATTCTCGTCCAATTAGGGTTTTTAACCAATCTTGTGCATCCAATAAGTACATTTGTGTCATTGGTTGAACATTTAGGTCATTTTCGTCCTCCCAAGGCTTATTCTCGTCCAATTAGGGTTTTTAACCAATCTTGTGAATCCAATAAGTGATTTTCTGTCATTGGTTGAACATTTAGGTCATTTTCGTCCTCCCAAGGCTTATTCTCGTCCAATTAGGGTTTTTAACCAATCTTGTGCATCCAATAAGTACATTTGTGTCATTGGTTGAACATTTAGGTCATTTTCGTCCTCCCAAGTGTTATTCTCATCCAATTAGGGTTTTTAACAATTCTTGTGCATCCAATAAGTGATTTTGTGTCATTGGTTGAACATTTAGGTCATTTTCGTCCTCCCAAGGCTTATTCTCGTCCAATTAGGGTTTTTAACCAATCTTGTGCATCCAATAAGTGATTTTGTGTCATTGGTTGAACATTTAGGTCATTTTCGTCCTCCCAAGGCTTATTCTCGTCCAATTAGGATTTTTATCCAATCCTGTGCATCCAATAAGTGATTTTGTGTCATTGGTTAAACATTTAGGTCATTTTCGTCCTCCCAAGGCTTATTCTCGTCCAATTAGGGTTTTTAACCAATCTTGTGCATCCAATAAGTGATTTTGTGTCATTGGTTGAACATTTAGGTCATTTTCGTCCTCCCAAGGCTTATTCTCGTCCAATTAGGGTTTTTGACCAATCTTGTGCATCCAATAAGTGATTTTGTGTCATTGGTTGAACATTTAGGTCATTTTCGTCCTCCCAAGGCTTATTCTCGTCCAATTAGGGTTTTGAACCAATCTTGTGCATCCAATAAGTGATTTTGTGTCATTGGTTGAACATTAATGTCATTTTCGTCCTCTAGGGACTTATTCTCGTCCAATTAGGGTTTTTAACCAATCTTGTGCATCCAATAAGTGATTTTGTGTCATTGGTTGAACATTTAGGTCATTTTCGTCCTCCCAAGGCTTATTCTCGTCCAATTAGGGTTTTGAACCAATCTTGTGCATTAAATAAGTGATTTTGTGTCATTGTTTGAACATTTAGGTCATTTTCGTCCTCCCTAGGCTTATTCTCGTCCAATTAGGGTTTTTAACCAATCTTGTGCATCCAATAAGTGATTTTGTGTCATTGGTTGAACATTTAGGTCATTTTCGTCCTCCCAAGGCTTATTCTCGTCCAATTAGGGTTTTTAACCAATCTTGTGCATCCAACAAGTACTTTTGTGTCATTGGTTGAACATTTAGGTCATTTTCGTCCTCCCAAGGCTTATTCTCGTCCAATTAGGGTTTTTAACCAATCTTGTGCATCCAATAAGTGATTTTGTGTCATTGTTTGAACATTTAGGTCATTTTCGTCCTCCCAAGGCTTATTCTCGTCCAATTAGGGTTTTTAACCAATCTTGTGCATCCAGTAAGTGATTTTGTGTCATTGGTTGAACATATAGGTCATTTTCGTTCTCCCTAGGCTTATTCTGTCCAATTAGGGTTTTGAACCAATCTTGTGCATCCAATAAGTGATTTTGTGTCATTGTTTGAACATTTAGGTCATTTTCGTCCTCCCAAGGCTTATTCTCGTCCAATTAGGGTTTTGAACCAACCTTGTGCATCCAATAAGTGATTTTGTGTCATTGGTTTAACATTTAGGTCATTTTCGTCCTCCCTAGGCTTATTCTCGTCCAATTAGGGTTTTTAACCAATCTTGTGCATCCAATAAATACATTTGTGTCATTGGTTGAACATTTAGGTCATTTTCGTCCTTCGAAGGCTTATTCTCGTCCAATTAGGGTTTTTATCCAATCTTGTGCATCCAATAAGTGATTTTGTGTCATTGGTTGAATATTTATGTCATTTTCGTCCTCTCAAGGCTTATTCTCGTCCAATTAGGGTTTTTAACCAATCTTGTGCATCCAATAAGTACTTTGTGTCATTGGTTGAACATTTAGGTCATTTTCGTCCTCCCTAGGCTTATTCTCGTCCAATTAGTGTTTTTAACCAATCTTGTGCATCCAATAAGTGATTTTGTGTCATTGGTTGAACATTTAGGTCATTTTCGTCCTCCCAAGGCTTATTCTCGTCCAATTAGGATTTTTAACCAATCTTGTGCATCCAATAAGTACATTTGTGTCATTGGTTGAACATTTAGGTCATTTTCGTCCTCCCAAGGCTTATTCTCGTCCAATTAGGGTTTTGAACCAATCTTGTGCATCCAATAAGTGATTTTGTGTCATTGGTTGAATATTTATGTCATTTTCGTCCTCTCAAGGCTTATTCTCGTCCAATTAGGGTTTTTAACCAATCTTGTGCATCCAATAAGTACTTTGTGTCATTGGTTGAACATTTAGGTCATTTTCGTCCTCCCAAGGCTTATTCTCGTCCAATTAGGCTTTTTAACCAATCTTCTGCATCCAATAAGTACATTTGTGTCATTGGTTGAACATTTTGGTCATTTTCGTCCTCCCAAGGCTTATTCTCGTCCAATTAGGGTTTTTAACTAGTTTTGTGCATCCAATAAGTGATTTTGTGTCATTGGTTGAACATTTAGGTCATTTTCGTCCTCTCTAGGCTTATTCTCGTCCAATTAGGGTTTTGAACCAATCTTGTGCATCCAATAAGTGATTTTGTGTCATTGGTTGAACATTTAGGTCATTTTCGTCCTCCCAAGGCTAATTCTCGTCCAATTAGGGTTTTAAACCAATCTTGTGCATCCAATAAGTGATTTTGTGTCATTGGTTGAACATTTAGGTCATTTTCGTCCTCCATAGGCTTATTCTCGTCCAATTAGGATTTTTAACCAATCTTGTGCATCCAATAAGTACATTTGTGTCATTGGTTGAAGATTTAGGTCATTTTCGTCCTCCCAAGGCTTATTCTCGTCCAATTAGGCTTTTTAACCAATCTTGTGCATCCAATAAATGATTTTGTGTCATTGGTTGAACATTTAGGTCATTTTCGTCCTCCCAAGGCTTATTCTCGTCCAATTAGGGTTTTTAACTAGTTTTGTGCATCCAATAAGTGATTTTGTGTGATTGGTTGAACATTTAGGTCATTTTCGTCCTCCCAAGGCTTATTCTCGTCCAATTAGGGTTTTGAACCAATCTTGTGCATCCAATAAGTGATTTTGTGTCATTGGTTGAATATTTATGTCATTTTCGTCCTCTCAAGGCTTATTCTCGTCCAATTAGGGTTTTTAACCAATCTTGTGCATCCAATAAGTACTTTGTGTCATTGGTTGAACATTTAGGTCATTTTCGTCCTCCCAAGGCTTATTCTCGTCCAATTAGGCTTTTTAACCAATCTTCTGCATCCAATAAGTACATTTGTGTCATTGGTTGAACATTTTGGTCATTTTCGTCCTCCCAAGGCTTATTCTCGTCCAATTAGGGTTTTTAACTAGTTTTGTGCATCCAATAAGTGATTTTGTGTCATTGGTTGAACATTTAGGTCATTTTCGTCCTCTCTAGGCTTATTCTCGTCCAATTAGGGTTTTGAACCAATCTTGTGCATCCAATAAGTGATTTTGTGTCATTGGTTGAACATTTAGGTCATTTTCGTCCTCCCAAGGCTAATTCTCGTCCAATTAGGGTTTTAAACCAATCTTGTGCATCCAATAAGTGATTTTGTGTCATTGGTTGAACATTTAGGTCATTTTCGTCCTCCATAGGCTTATTCTCGTCCAATTAGGATTTTTAACCAATCTTGTGCATCCAATAAGTACATTTGTGTCATTGGTTGAAGATTTAGGTCATTTTCGTCCTCCCAAGGCTTATTCTCGTCCAATTAGGCTTTTTAACCAATCTTGTGCATCCAATAAGTACATTTGTGTCATTGGTTGAACATTTTTGTCATTTTCGTCCTCCCAAGGCTTATTCTCGTCCAATTAGGGTTTTTAACTAGTTTTGTGCATCCAATAAGTGATTTTGTGTCATTGGTTTAACATTTAGGTCATTTTCGCCCTCCATAGGCTTATTCTCGTCCAATTAGGGTTTTGAACCAATCTTGTGCATCCAATAAGTGATTTTGTGTCATTGGTTGAACATTTAGGTCATTTTCGTCCTCCCAAGGCTTATTCTCGTCCAATTAGGGTTTTTAACCAATCTTGTGCCTCCAATAAGTAATTTTGTGTCATTGGTTGAACTTTTAGGTCATTTCCGTCCTCCCAAGGCTTATTCTCGTCCAATTAGGGTTTTTAACCAATCTTGTGCATCCTATAAGTGATTTTGTGTCATTGGTTGAACATTTAGGTCATTTTCGTCCTCCCAAGGCTTATTCTCGTCCAATTAGGGTTTTTAACCAATCTTGTGCATCCAATAAGTGATTTTGTGTCATTGGTTGAACATTTAGGTCATTTTCGTCCTCCCAAGGCTTATTCTCGTCCAATTAGGATTTTTATCCAATCCTGTGCATCCAATAAGTGATTTTGTGTCATTGGTTAAACATTTAGGTCATTTTCGTCCTCCCAAGGCTTATTCTCGTCCAATTAGGGTTTTTAACCAATCTTGTGCATCCAATAAGTGATTTTGTGTCATTGGTTGAACATTTAGGTCATTTTCGTCCTCCCAAGGCTTATTCTCGTCCAATTAGGGTTTTGAACCAATCTTATGCATCCAATAAGTGATTTAGTGTCATTGTTTGAACGTTTAGGTTATTTTCGTCCTCATAAGGCTTATTCTCGTCCAATTAGGGTTTTTAACCAATCTTGTGCATCCAATAAGTACATTTGTGTCATTGGTTGAACATTTAGGTCATTTTCGTCCTCCCAAGGCTTATTCTCGTCCAATTAGGGTTTTTAACCAAACTTGTGCATCCAATAAGTGATTTTGTATCATTTGTTGAACATTTTGGTCATTTTCGTCCTCCCAAGGCTTATTCTCGTCCAATTAGGGTTTTAACCAATCTTGTGCATCCAATAAGTGATTTTGTGTCAATTGTTGAACATTTAGGTCATTTTTGTCCTCCCAAGGCTTATTCTCGTCCAATTAGGGTTTTTAACCAATCTTGTGCATCCAATAAGTGATTTTGTGTCATTGGTTGAACATTTAGGTCATTTTCGTCCTCCCAAGGCTTATTCTCGTCCAATTAGGATTTTTAACCAAACTTGTGCATCCAATAAGTACATTTGTGTCATTGGTTGAACATTTAGGTCATTTTCGTCCTCCCAAGGCTTATTCTCGTCCAATTAGGGTTTTTAACCAATCTTGTGCATCCAATAAGTACTTTTGTGTCTTTGGTTGAACATTTAGGTCATTTTCGTCCTCCCAAGGCTTATTCTCGTCCAATTAGGGTTTTTAACCAATCTTGTGCATCCAATAAGTGATTTTGTGTCATTGGTTGAACATTTAGGTCATTTTCGTCCTCCCAAGGCTTATTCTCGTCCGATTAGGGGTTTTAACCAATCTTGTGCATCCAATAAGTACATTTTTGTCATTGGTTGAACATTTAGGTCATTTTCGTCCTCCCAAGGCTTATTCTCGTCCAATTAGGGTTTTTAACCAATCTTGTGCATCCAATAAGTGAATTTGTGTCATTGGTTGAACATTTAGGTCATTTTCGTCCTCCCTAGGCTTATTCTCGTCCAATTAGGGTTTTGAACCAATCTTGTGCATCCAATAAGTGATTTTGTGTCATTGGTTGAACATTTAGGTCATTTTCGTCCTCCCCAGGCTTATTCTCGTCCAATTAGGGTTTTTAACCAATCTTGTGCATCCAATAAGTGATTTTGTGCCATTGGTTGAACATTTAGGTCATTTTCGTCCTCCCTAGGCTTATTCTCGTCCAATTAGGGTTTTTAACCAATCTTGTGCATCCAATAAGTGATTTTGTGTCATTGGTTGAACGTTTAGGTCATTTATGTCCTCTAAAAGCTGATTCTCGTCCAATTAGGGTTTTTAACCAATCTTGTGCATCCAATAAGTGATTTTGTGTCATTGGTTGAACATTTAGGTCATTTTCGTCCTCCCTAGGCTTATTCTCGTCCAATTAGGGTTTTTAACCAATCTTGTGCATCCAATAAGTGATTTTGTGTCATTGGTTGAACATTTAGGTCATTTTCGTCCTCCCTATGCTTATTCTCATCCAATTAGGGTTTTTAAGCAATCTTGTGCATCCAATAAGTAATTTTATGTCATTGGTTGAACATTTAGGTCATTTTCGTCCTCCCTAGGCTTATTCTCGTCCAATTAGGGTTTTTAACCAATCTTGTGCATCCAATAAGTGATTTTGTGTCATTGGTTGAACATTTAGGTCATTTTCGTCCTCCCAAGGCTTATTCTCTTCCAATTAGGGTTTTTAACCAATCTTGTGCATCCAAAAAGTACATTTGTGTCATTGGTTGAACATTTAGGTCATTTTCGTCCTCCCTAGGCTTATTCTCGTCCAATTAGGGTTTTTAACCAATCTTGTGCATCCAATAAGTGATTTTGTGTCATTGGTTGAACATTTAGGTCATTTTCGTCCTCCCTAAGCTTATTCTCGTCCAATTAGTGTTTTTAAACAATCTTGTGCATCCAATAAGTGATTTTGTGCCATTGGTTGAACATTTAGGTCATTTTTGTCCTCCTTCGGCTTATTCTCGTCCAATTAGGGTTTTTAACCAATCTTGTGCATCCAATAAGTGATTTTGTGTCATTGGTTGAACATTTTGGTCATTTTCGTCCTCCCTAGGCTTATTCTCGTCCAATTAGGGTTTTTAACCAATCTTGTGCATCCAATAAGTGATTTTGTGCCATTGGTTGAACATTTAGGTGATTTTCGTCCTCCCAATGCTTATTGTCGTCCAATTAGGGTTTTTAACCAATCTTGTGCATCCAATAAGTACATTTGTGTCATTGGTTGAACATTTAGGTCCTTTATGTCCTCCAAAAGCTTATTCTCGTCCAATTAGGGTTTTTAACCAATCTTGTGCATCCAATAAGTGATTTTGTGTCATTGGTTGAACATTTAGGTCATTTTCGTCCTCCCTAGGCTTATTCTCGTCCAATTAGGGTTTTTAACCAATCTTGTGCATCCAATAAGTGATTTTGTGTCATTGGTTGAACATTTAGGTCATTTTCGTCCTCCCAAGACTTATTCTTGTCCAATTAAGGTTTTTAACCAATCTTGTGCATCCAATAAGTGATTTTGTGTCATTGGTTGAACATTTAGGTCATTTTCGTCCTCCCAAGGCTTATTCTCGTCCAATTAGGGTTTTTAACCAATCTTGTGCATCCAATAAGTGATTAAGTGTCATTGGTTGAACATTTAGGTCATTTTCGTCCTCCCAAGGCTTATTCTCGTCCAATTAGGGTTTTTAGCCAATCTTGTGCATCCAATAAGTGATTTTGTGTCATTGGTTGAACATTTAGGTCATTTTCGTCCTCCCTAGGCTTATTCTCGTCCAATTAGGGTTTTGAACCAATCTTGTGCATCCAATAAGTGATTTTGTGTCATTGGTTGAACATTTAGGTCATTTTCGTCCTCCCAAGGCTTATTCTCGTCCAATTAGGATTTTTAACTAGTTTTGTGCATCCAATAAGTGATTTTGTGTCATTGGTTGAACATTTAGGTCATTTTCGTCCTCCCAAGGCTTATTCTCGTCCAATTAGGGTTTTTAACTAGTTTTGTGCATCCAATAAGTGATTTTGTGTCATTGGTTGAACATTTAGGTTATTTTCGTCCTCCCTAGGCTTATTCTCGTCCAATTAGGGTTTTTAACCAATCTTGTGCATCCAATAAGTGATTTTGTGTCATAGGTTGAACATTTATGTCATTTTCGTCCTCCCAAGGCTTATTCTCGTCCAATTAGGGTTTTGAACCAATCTTGTGCATCCAATAAGTGATTTTGTGTCATTGGTTGAACATTTAGGTCATTTTCGTCCTCCCAAGGCTTATTCTCGTCCAATTAGGCTTTTTAACCAATCTTGTGCATCCAATAAGTACATTTGTGTCATTGGTTGAACATTTTGGTCATTTTCGTCCTCCCAAGGCTTATTCTCGTCCAATTAGGGTTTTTAACTAGTTTTGTGCATCCAATAAGTGATTTTGTGTCATTGGTTGAACATTTAGGTCATTTTCGTCCTCCCAAGGCTTATTCTTGTCCAATTAGGGTTTTGAACCAATCTTGTGCATCCAATAAGTGATTTTGTGTCATTGGTTGAATATTTATGTCATTTTCGTCCTCTCAAGGCTTATTCTCGTCCAATTAGGGTTTTTAACCAATCTTGTGCATCCAATAAGTACTTTGTGTCATTGGTTGAACATTTAGGTCATTTTCTTCCTCCCTAGGCTTATTCTCGTCCAATTAGGGTTTTTAACCAATCTTGTGCATCCAATAAGTGATTTTGTGTCATTGGTTGAACATTTAGGTCATTTTCGTCCTCCCAAGGCTTATTCTCGTCCAATTAGGATTTTTAACCAATCTTGTGCATCCAATAAGTACATTTGTGTCATTGGTTGAACATTTTGGTCATTTTCGTCCTCCCAAGGCTTATTCTCGTCCAATTAGGCTTTTTAACCAATCTTGTGCATCCAATTAGTACATTTGTGTCATTGGTTGAACATTTTGGTCATTTTCGTCCTCCCAAGGCTTATTCTCGTCCAATTAGGGTTTTTAACTAGTTTTGTGCATCCAATAAGTGATTTTGTGTCATTGGTTGAACATTTAGGTCATTTTCGTCCTCCCTAGGCTTATTCTCGTCCAATTAGGGTTTTGGACCACTCTAGTGCATCCAATAAGTGATTTTGTGTCATTGGTTGAACATTTAGGTCATTTTCGTCCTCCCAAGGCTGATTCTCGTCCAATTAGGGTTTTAAACCAATCTTGTGCATCCAATAAGTGATTTTGTGTCATTGGTTGAACATTTAGGTCATTTTCGTCCTCCCAAGGCTTATTCTCGTCCAATTAGGCTTTTTAACCAATCTTGTGCATCCAATAAGTACATTTGTGTCATTGGTTGAACATTTTGGTCATTTTCGTCCTCCCAAGGCTTATTCTCGTCCAATTAGGGTTTTTAACTAGTTTTGAGCATCCAATAAGTGATCTTGTGTCATTGGTTGAACATTTAGGTCATTTTCGTCCTCCCTAGGCTTATTCTCGTCCAATTAGGGTTTTGAACCAATCTTGTGCATCCAATAAGTGATTTTGTGTCATTGGTTGAACATTTAGGTCATTTTCGTCCTCCCAAGGCTAATTCTCGTCCAATTAGGGTTTTAAACCAATCTTGTGCATCCAATAAGTGATTTTGTGTCATTGGTTGAACATTTAGGTCATTTTCGTCCTCCATAGGCTTATTCTCGTCCAATTAGGATTTTTAACCAATCTTGTGCATCCAATAAGTACATTTGTGTCATTGGTTGAACATTTAGGTCATTTTCGTCCTCCCAAGGCTTATTCTCGTCCAATTAGGCTTTTTAACCAATCTTGTGCATCCAATAAGTACATTTGTGTCATTGGTTGAACATTTTGGTCATTTTCGTCCTCCAAAGGCTTATTCTCGTCCAATTAGGGTTTTTAACTAGTTTTGTGCATCCAATAAGTGATTTTATGTCATTGGTTGAACATTTAGGTCATTTTCGTCCTCCCTAGGCTTATTCTCGTCCAATTAGGGTTTTTAACCAATCTTGTGCATCCAATAAGTACTTTGTGTCATTGGTTGAACATTTAGGTCATTTTCTTCCTCCCTAGGCTTATTCTCGTCCAATTAGGGTTTTTAACCAATCTTGTGCATCCAATAAGTGATTTTGTGTCATTGGTTGAATATTTATGTCATTTTCGTCCTCTCAAGGCTTATTCTCGTCCAATTAGGGTTTTTAACCAATCTTGTGCATCCAATAAGTACTTTGTGTCATTGGTTGAACATTTAGGTCATTTTCGTCCTCCCAAGGCTTATTCTCGTCCAATTAGGCTTTTTAACCAATCTTCTGCATCCAATAAGTACATTTGTGTCATTGGTTGAACATTTTGGTCATTTTCGTCCTCCCAAGGCTTATTCTCGTCCAATTAGGGTTTTTAACTAGTTTTGTGCATCCAATAAGTGATTTTGTGTCATTGGTTGAACATTTAGGTTATTTTCGTCCTCCCTAGGCTTATTCTCGTCCAATTAGGGTTTTTAACCAATCTTGTGCATCCAATAAGTGATTTTGTGTCATAGGTTGAACATTTATGTCATTTTCGTCCTCCCAAGGCTTATTCTCGTCCAATTAGGGTTTTGAACCAATCTTGTGCATCCAATAAGTGATTTTGTGTCATTGGTTGAACATTTAGGTCATTTTCGTCCTCCCAAGGCTTATTCTCGTCCAATTAGGCTTTTTAACCAATCTTGTGCATCCAATAAGTACATTTGTGTCATTGGTTGAACATTTAGGTCATTTTCGTCCTCCCAAGGCTTATTCTCGTCCAATTAGGGTTTTTAACCAATCTTGTGCATCCAATAAGAGATTTTGTGCCATTGGTTGAACATTTAGGTCATTTTCGTCCTCCCTAGGCTTATTCTCGTCCAATTAGGGTTTTTAACCAATCTTGTGCATCCAATAAGTGATTTTGTGTCATTGGTTGAACATTTAGGTCATTTTCGTCCTCCCAAGGCTTATTCTCTTCCAATTAGGGTTTTTAACCAATCTTGTGCATCCAAAAAGTACATTTGTGTCATTGGTTGAACATTTAGGTCATTTTCGTCCTCCCTAGGCTTATTCTCGTCCAATTAGGGTTTTTAACCAATCTTGTGCATCCAATAAGTGATTTTGTGTCATTGGTTGAACATTTAGGTCATTTTCGTCCTCCCAAGGCTTATTCTCGTCCAATTAGCGTTTTTAACCAATCTTGTGCATCCAATAAGTGATTTTGTGTCTTTGGTTGAACATTTAGGTCATTTTCGTCCTCCCTAGGCTTATTCTCGTCCAATTAGGGTTTTTAACCAATCTTGTGCATCCAATAAGTGATTTTGTGTCATTGGTTGAACATTTAGGTCATTTTCGTCCTCCCTAGGCTTATTCTCGTCCAATTAGGGTTTTAACCAATCTTGTGCATCCAATAAGTATATTTGTGTCATTGGTTGAACATTTAGGTCATTTTCGTCCTCCTTAGGCTTATTCTCTTCCAATTAGGGTTTTTAAACAATCTTGTGCATCCAATAAGAGATTTTGTGTCATTGGTTGATTATTTAGGTCATTTTCGTCCTCCCAAGGCTTATTCTCGTCCAATTAGGGTTTTTCACCAATCTTGTGCATCCAATAAGTGATTTTGTGTCATTGGTTGAACATTTAGGTCATTTTCGTCCTCCCAAGGCTTATTCTCGTCCAATTAGGGTTTTTCACCAATCTTGTGCATCCAATAAGTACATTTGTGTCATTGGTTGAACATTTAGGTCATTTTCGTCCTCCCAAGGCTTATTCTCGTCCAATTAGTGTTTTTAACCAATCTTGTGCATCCAATAAGTGATTTTGTGTCATTGGTTGAACATTTATGTCATTTTCGTCCTCCCAAGGCTTATTCTCGTCCAATTAGGGTTTTGAACCAATCTTGTGCATCCAATAAGTGATTTTGTGTCATTGGTTGAACATTTAGGTCATTTTCGTCCTCCCAAGGCTTATTCTCGTCCAATTAAGGTTTTGAACCAATCTTGTGCATCTAATAAGTGATTTTGTGTCATTGGTTGAACATTTAGGTCATTTTCGTCCTCCCTAGGCTTATTCTCTTCCAATTAGGGTTTTTAACCAATCTTGTGCATCCAATAAGTACATTTGTCTCATCGGTTGAACATTTAGGTCATTTTCGTCCTCCCAAGGCCTATTCTCGTCCAATTAGGGTTTTTAACCAATCGTGTGCATCCAATAAGTGATTTTGTTTGATTGGTTGAACATTTAGGTCATTTTCGTCCTCCCAAGGCTTATTCTCGTCCAATTAGGGTTTTTGACCAATCTTGTGCATCCAATAAGTGATTTTGTGTCATTGGTTGAACATTTAGGTCATTTTCGTCCTCCCAAGGCTTATTCTCGTCCAATTA
>JBBPBP010001051.1:0-14859 GCA_037974735.1 Cicer chorassanicum
TTTGTGTCATTGGTTGAATATTTAGGTCATTTTCGTCCACCTTAGGCTTATTCTCATCCAATTAGGATTTTTAACCAATTTTGTGCATCCAATAAGTACGTTTATGTCATTGGTTGAATATTTAGGTCATTTTCGTCCTCCAAAAGCTTATTCTCATCCAATTAGGGTTTTTAACCAATCTTGTGCATCCAATAAGTGTTTTTGTGTCATTGGTTGAACATTAACGTTATTTTCGTCCGCCCAAGGCTTATTCTCAACCAATTAGGGTTTTTAACCAATCTTCTGAATCCAATAAGTACGTTTGTGTCATTGGTTGAACATTTAGGTCATTTTCATCCTCCCTAGGCTTATTGTCACCCAATTAGGGTTTTTAACCAATCTTGTGCATCCAATAAGTGATTTTGTGTCATTGGTTGAACATTCAGGTCATTTTCGTCCTCCTTAGGCTTATTCTCATCCAACTAGGATGTTTAACCAATCTTGTGCATCCAATAATTGATTTTGTGTCATTGGTTGAACATTTAGGTCATTTACGACCTCCTTAGGCTTAATCTCATCCAATTAGGGTTTTTAACCAATCGTGTGCATCCAATAAGTGATTTTGTGTCATTGGTTGAACAATTAGGTCATTTTCGTCCTCCCTAGGCTTATTCTCACCCAATTAGGTTTTTTAACCAATCTTGTGAATCCAATAAGTGATTTTGTGTCATTGGTTGAACATTTAGGTCATTTTTGTCCTCCCTAGGCTTATTCTCATCCAATTACGGTTTTTAACCAATCTTGTGCATCCAATAAGTGATTTTGTGTCATTGGTTGAATATTTACGTCATTTTCGTCCTCCCAAGGCTTATTCTCATCCAATTAGGGTTTTAAACCAATCTTGTGCATCCAATAAGTGATTTTGTGTCATTGGTTGAACATTTAGGTCATTTTCGTCCTCCAAATGCTTATTCTCATCCAATTAGGGTTTTTAACCAATCTTGTGCATCCAATAAGTACGTTTGTGTCAGTGGTTGAACATTTAGGTCATTTTCGTCCTCCAAATGCTTATTCTCATCCAATTCGGGTTTTTAACCTATCTTGTGCATCTAATAAGTGATTTTGTGTCATTGGTTGAACATTTAAGTCATTTTCGTCCTCTATAGGCTTATTCTCATCCAATTAGGGTTTTTAGCCAATCTTGTGCACCCAACAAGTGATTTTGTGTCATTGGTTGAACATTTAGGTCATTTTCGTCCTCCCTAGGCTTATTCTCACCCAATTAGGGTTTTAAACCACTCTTGTGCATCCAATAAGTGATTTTGTGTCATTGGTTGAACATTTAGGTCATTTTTGTCGTCCCTAGGCTTATTCTCATCCAATTAGGGTTTTTAACCAATCGTGTGCATCCAACAAGTGGTTTTGTGTCATTGGTTGAACATTTAGGTCATTTTCGTCCTCCCTAGGCTTATTCTCACCCAATTAGGGTTTTTAACCAATCTTGTGCATCCTATAAGTGATTTTGTGTCATTGGTTGAACATTTAGGTCATTTTCGTCCTCCCTAGGCTTATTCTCATCCAATTAGGGTTTTTAACCAATCTTGTGCATCCAATAAGTACGTTTGTGTCATTGGTTGAACATTTAGGTCATTTTCGTCCCCCAAAAGCTTATTCTCATTCAATTCGGGTTTTTAACCAATCTTGTACATCCAATAAGTGTTTTTGTGTCATTGGTTGAACATTAACATTATTTTCGTCCGCCGAAGGCTTATTCTCAACCAATTAGGGTTTTTAACCAATCTTCTGAATCCAATAAGTATGTTTGTGTCATTGGTTGAACATTTAGGTCATTTTCATCCTCCCTAGGCTTATTGTCACCCAATTAGGGTTTTTAACCAATCTTGTGCATCCAATAAGTGATTTTGTGTCATTGGTTGAACATTTAGGTCATTTTCGTCCTCCTTAGGCTTATTCTCATCCAACTAGGATGTTTAACCAATCTTGTGCATCCAATAAGTACGTTTATGTCATTGGTTGAATATTTAGGTCATTTTCGTTCTCCTAAAGCTTATTCTCATCCAATTAGGGTTTTTAACCAATCTTGTGCATCCAATAAGTGTTTGTGTCATTGGTTGAACATTTACGTTATTTTCGTCCGCCCAAGGCTTATTCTCATCCAATTAGGGTTTTTAACCATTCGTGTGCCTCAAATAAGTGATTTTGTGTCATTGGTTGAACATTTAGGTCATTTTCTCCTTCCCTAGGCTTATTCTTTCCCAATTAGGGTTTTTAACCAATCTTGTGCATCCAATAAGTGATTTTGTGTCAATGGTTGAACATTTAAGTCATTTTCGTCCACCCTAGGCTTATTCTTATCCGATTAGGATATTTAACCAATCTTGTGCATCCAATAAGTACGTTTGTGTCATTTGTTGAACATTTAGGTCATTTTCGTCCTCCAAAAGCTTATTCTCATCCAATTAGGATTTTTAACCAATCTTGTGCATCCAATAAGTGATTTTGTGTCATTGGTTGAACATTTAGGTCATTTTCGTCCTCCCTAGGCTTATTCTCATCCAATTAGGGTTTTTAACCAATCTTGTGCATCCAATAAGTGATTTTGTGTCATTGGTTGAACATTTACGTCATTTTCGTCCTCCCTAGGCTTATTCTCATCCAATTAGGGTTTTTAACCAATCTTGTGCATCCAATACGTGATTTTGTGTCATTGGTTGAACATTTAGGTCATTTTTGTCGTCCCTAGGCTTATTCTCATCCAATTAGGGTTTTTAACCAATCTTGTGCATCCAACAAGTGATTTTGTGTCATTGGTTGAACATTTAGGTCATTTTCGTCCTCCCTAGGCTTATTCTCACCCAATTAGGGTTTTTAACCAATCTTGTGCATCCTATAAGTGATTTTGTGTCATTGGTTGAACATTTAGATCATTTTCGTCCTCCAAAAGCTTATTCTCATCCTATTATGGTTTTGAACCAACTTGTGCATCCAATAAGTGATTTTGTGTCATTGGTTGAATATTTAGGTCATTTTCGTCCACCTTAGGCTTATTCTCATCCAATTAGGATTTTTAACCAATTTTGTGCATCCAATAAGTACGTTTATGTCATTGGTTGAATATTTAGGTCATTTTCGTCCTCCAAAAGCTTATTCTCATCCAATTAGGGTTTTTAACCAATCTTGTGCATCCAATAAGTGTTTTTGTGTCATTGGTTGAACATTAACGTTATTTTCGTCCGCCCAAGGCTTATTCTCAACCAATTAGGGTTTTTAACCAATCTTCTGAATCCAATAAGTACGTTTGTGTCATTGGTTGAACATTTAGGTCATTTTCATCCTCCCTAGGCTTATTGTCACCCAATTAGGGTTTTTAACCAATCTTGTGCATCCAATAAGTGATTTTGTGTCATTGGTTGAACATTCAGGTCATTTTCGTCCTCCTTAGGCTTATTCTCATCCAACTAGGATGTTTAACCAATCTTGTGCATCCAATAAGTGATTTTGTGTCATTGGTTGAACATTTAGGTCATTTACGACCTCCTTAGGCTTAATCTCATCCAATTAGGGTTTTTAACAAATCGTGTGCATCCAATAAGTGATTTTGTGTCATTGGTTGAACAATTAGGTCATTTTCGTCCTCCCTAGGCTTATTCTCACCCAATTAGGGTTTTTAACCAATCTTGTGAATCCAATAAGTGATTTTGTGTCATTGGTTGAACATTTAGGTCATTTTTGTCCTCCCTAGGCTTATTCTCATCCAATTACGGTTTTTAACCAATCTTGTGCATCCAATAAGTGATTTTGTGTCATTGGTTGAATATTTACGTCATTTTCGTCCTCCCAAGGCTTATTCTCATCCAATTAGGGTTTTAAACCAATCTTGTGCATCCAATAAGTGATTTTGTGTCATTGGTTGAACATTTAGGTCATTTTCGTCCTCCAAATGCTTATTCTCATCCAATTAGGGTTTTTAACCAATCTTGTGCATCCAATAAGTACGTTTGTGTCAGTGGTTGAACATTTAGGTCATTTTCGTCCTCCAAATGCTTATTCTCATCCAATTCGGGTTTTTAACCTATCTTGTGCATCTAATAAGTGATTTTGTGTCATTGGTTGAACATTTAAGTCATTTTCGTCCTCTATAGGCTTATTCTCATCCAATTAGGGTTTTTAACCAATCTTGTGCACCCAACAAGTGATTTTGTGTCATTGGTTGAACATTTAGGTCATTTTCGTCCTCCCTAGGCTTATTCTCACCCAATTAGGGTTTTAAACCACTCTTGTGCATCCAATAAGTGATTTTGTGTCATTGGTTGAACATTTAGGTCATTTTTGTCGTCCCTAGGCTTATTCTCATCCAATTAGGGTTTTTAACCAATCGTGTGCATCCAACAAGTGGTTTTGTGTCATTGGTTGAACATTTAGGTCATTTTCGTCCTCCCTAGGCTTATTCTCACCCAATTAGAGTTTTTAACCAATCTTGTGCATCCTATAAGTGATTTTGTGTCATTGGTTGAACATTTAGGTCATTTTCGTCCTCCCTAGGCTTATTCTCATCCAATTAGGGTTTTTAACCAATCTTGTGCATCCAATAAGTACGTTTGTGTCATTGGTTGAACATTTAGGTCATTTTCGTCCTCCAAAAGCTTATTCTCATCTGATTAGGGTTTTTAACCAATCTTGTGCATCCAATAAGTGATTTTGTGTCATTGGTTGAACATTTAGGTCATTTTCGTCCTCCCTGGGCTTATTCTCATCCAATTAGGATTTTTAACCAATCTTGTGCATCCAATAAGTACGTTTGTGTCATTGGTTGAACATTTAGGTCATTTTCGTCCTCCAAATGCTTATTCTCATGCAATTAGGGTTTTTAACCAATCTTGTGCATCCAATAAGTGATTTTGTGTCATTGGTTGAACATTTAGGTCATTTTCGTCCTCCCTAGGCTTATTCTCATCCAATTAGGGTTTTTAACCAATCTTGTGCATCCAACAAGTGATTTTGTGTCATTGGTTGAACATTTAGGTCATTTTCGTCCTCCCTAGGCTTTTTCTCACCCAATTAGGGTTTTTAACCAATCTCGTGCATCCAATAAGTGATTTTGTGTCATTGGTTGAACATTTAGGTCATTTTCGTCCTCCCTAGGCTTATTCTCATCCAATTAGGATTTTTAACCAATCTTGTGCATCGAATAAGTACCTTTGTGTCATTGGTTGAACATTTAGGTCATTTTCGTCCTCCAAATGCTTATTCTCATGCAATTAGGGTTTTTAACCAATCTTGTGCATCCAATAAGTGATTTTGTGTCATTGGTTGAACATTTAGTTCATTTTCGTCCTCCCTAGGTTTATTCTCACCCAATTAGGGTTTTTAACCAATCTTGTGCATCCAATAAGTGATTTTGTGTCATTGGTTGAACATTTAGGTCATTTTCGTCCTCCCTAGGCTTATTCTCATGCAATTAGGGTTTTTAACCAATCTTGTGCATCCAATAATTACGTTTGTGTCATTGGTTGAACATTTAGGTCATTTTCGTCCTCCAAAAGCTTATTCTCATCCAATTAGGGTTTTTAACCAATCTTGTGCATCCAATAAGTGATTTTGTGTCATTGGTTGAACATTTAGGTCATTTTCGTCCTCCTTAGGCTTATTCTCATCCAATTAGGGTTTTTAACCAATCTTGTGCATCCAATAAGTGATTTTGTGACATTGGTTGAACATTTAGGTCATTTTCGTCCTCCCTACGCTTATTCTCATCCAATTAGGGTTTTTAACCAATCTTGTGCATCCAATAAGTGATTTTGTGTCATTGGTTGAACATTTAGGTCATTTTCGTCCTCCCTAGGCTTATTCTCATCCAATTAGGGTTTTTAACCAATCTTGTGCATCCAACAAGTGATTTTGTGTCATTGGTTGAACATTTAGGTCATTTTCGTCCTCCCTAGGCTTATTCTCACCCAATTAGGGTTTTTAACCAATCTCGTGCATCCAATAAGTGATTTTGTGTCATTGGTTGAACATTTAGGTCATTTTCGTCCTCCCTAGGCTTATTCTCATCCAATTAGGATTTTTAACCAATCTTGTGCATCCAATAAGTACGTTTGTGTCATTGGTTGAACATTTAGGTCATTTTCGTCCTCCAAAAGCTTATTCTCATCCAATTAGGGTTTTTAACCAATCTTGTGCATCCAATAAGTGATTTTGTGTCATTGGTTGAACATTTACGTCATTTTCGTCCTCCCAAGGCTTATCCTAATCCAATTAGGGTTTTTAACCAATCTTGTGCATCCAATAAGTGATTTTGTGTCATTGGTTGAACATTTAGGTCATTTTCGTCCTCCCAAGGCTTATTCTCGTCCAATTAGGGTTTTTAACCAATCTTGTGCATCAAATACGTGATTTTGTGTCATTTTTTGAACATTTAGGTCATTTTCGTCCTCCCAAGGCTTATTCTCGTACAATTAGGGTTTTTAACCAATCTTGTGCATCCAATAAGTACATTTGTGTCATTGGTTGAACATTTAGGTCATTTTCGTCCTCCCAAGGCTTATTCTCGTCCAATTTGGGTTTTTAACCAATCTTGTGCATCCAATAAGTGCATTTGTGTCATTGGTTGAACATTTATGTCATTTTCGTCCTCCCTAGGCTTATTCTCGTCCAATTAGGGTTTTTAACCAATCTTGTGCATCCAATAAGTGATTTTGTGTCATTGGTTGAACATTTAGGTCATTTTCGTCCTCCGTAGGCTTATTCTCATCCAATTAGGGTTTTTAACCAATCTTGTGCATCCAATAAGTACGTTTGTGTCATTGGTTGAACATTTAGGTCATTTTCGTCCTCCAAAAGCTTATTCTCACCCAATTAGGGTTTTTAACCAATCTTGTGCATCCAATAAGTGATTTTGTGTCATTGGTTGAACATTTAGGTCATTTTCGTCCTCCTTAGGCTTATTCTCATCCAACTAGGATGTTTAACCAATCTTGTGCATCCAATAAGTACGTTTGTGTCATTGGTTGAACATTAAGTCATTTTCGTCTTCCAAAAGCTTGTTCTCATCCTATTATGGTTTTGAACCAATCTTGTGCATCCAATAAGTGATTTTGTGTCATTGGTTGAATATTTAGGTCATTTTCGTCCACCTTAGGCTTATTCTCATCCAATTAGGATTTTTAACCAATTTTGTGCATCCAATAAGTACGTTTATGTCATTGGTTGAATATTTAGGTCATTTTCGTCCCCCAAAAGCTTATTCTCATTCAATTAGGGTTTTTAACCAATCTTGTACATCCAATAAGTGTTTTTGTGTCATTGGTTGAACATTAACGTTATTTTCGTCCGCCGAAGGCTTATTCTCAACCAATTAGGGTTTTTAACCAATCTTCTGAATCCAATAAGTATGTTTGTGTCATTGGTTGAACATTTAGGTCATTTTCGTCCTCCCTAGGCTTATTCTCATCCAATAAGGGTTTTTAACCAATCTTGTGCATCCAATAAGTACGTTTATGTCATTGGTTGAATATTTAGGTCATTTTCGTCCTCCAAAAGCTTACTCTCATCCAATTAGGGTTTTTAACCAATCTTGTGCATCCAATAAGTGTTTTTGTGTCATTGGTTGAACATTAACGTTATTTTCGTCCGCCCAAGGCTTATTCTCAACCAATTAGGGTTTTTAACCAATCTTCTGAATCCAATAAGTACGTTTGTGTCATTGGTTGAACATTTAGGTCATTTTCATCCTCCCTAGGCTTATTGTCACCCAATTAGGGTTTTTAACCAATCTTGTGCATCCAATAAGTGATTTTGTGTCATTGGTTGAACATTTAGGTCATTTTCGTCCTCCTTAGGCTTATTCTCATCCAACTAGGATGTTTAACCAATCTTGTGCATCCAATAAGTACGTTTATGTCATTGGTTGAATATTTAGGTCATTTTCGTTCTCCTAAAGCTTATTCTCATCCAATTAGGGTTTTTAACCAATCTTGTGCATCCAATAAGTGTTTGTGTCATTGGTTGAACATTTATGTTATTTTTGTCCGCCCAAGGCTTATTCTTTCCCAATTAGGGTTTTTAACCAATCTTGTGCATCCAATAAGTGATTTTGTGTCAATGGTTGAACATTTAAGTCATTTTCGTCCACCCTAGGCTTATTCTTATCCGATTAGGATATTTAACCAATCTTGTGCATCCAATAAGTACGTTTGTGTCATTTGTTGAACATTTAGGTCATTTTCGTCCTCCAAAAGCTTATTCTCATCCAATTAGGATTTTTAACCAATCTTGTGCATCCAATAAGTGATTTTGTGTCATTGGTTGAACATTTAGGTCATTTTCGTCCTCCCTAGGCTTATTCTCATCCAATTAGGGTTTTTAACCAATCTTGTGCATCCAATAAGTGATTTTGTGTCATTGGTTGAACATTTACGTCATTTTCGTCCTCCCTAGGCTTATTCTCATCCAATTAGGGTTTTTAACCAATCTTGTGCATCCAATACGTGATTTTGTGTCATTGGTTGAACATTTAGGTCATTTTTGTCGTCCCTAGGCTTATTCTCATCCAATTAGGGTTTTTAACCAATCTTGTGCATCCAACAAGTGATTTTGTGTCATTGGTTGAACATTTAGGTCATTTTCGTCCTCCCTAGGCTTATTCTCACCCAATTAGGGTTTTTAACCAATCTTGTGCATCCTATAAGTGATTTTGTGTCATTGGTTGAACATTTAGGTCATTTTCGTCCTCCCTAGGCTTATTCTCATCCAATTAGGGTTTTTAACCAATCTTGTGCATCCAATAAGTACGTTTGTGTCATTGGTTGAACATTTAGGTCATTTTCGTCCTCCAAAAGCTTATTCTCATCTGATTAGGGTTTTTAACCAATCTTGTGCATCCAATAAGTGATTTTGTGTCATTGGTTGAACATTTTGGTCATTTTCGTCCTCCCTAGGCTTATTCTCATCCAATTAGGATTTTTAACCAATCTTGTACATCCAATAAGTGTTTTTGTGTCATTGGTTGAACATTAACGTTATTTTCGTCCGCCAAAGGCTTATTCTCAACCAATTAGGGTTTTTAACCAATCTTCTGAATCCAATAAGTATGTTTGTGTCATTGGTTGAACATTTAGGTCATTTTCATCCTCCCTAGGCTTATTGTCACCCAATTAGGGTTTTTAACCAATCTTGTGCATCCAATAAGTGATTTTGTGTCATTGGTTGAACATTTAGGTCATTTTCGTCCTCCTTAGGCTTATTCTCATCCAATTAGGGTTTTCAACCAATCTTGTGCATCCAATAAATACGTTTGTGTCATTGGTTGAACATTTATGTCATTTACGTCCTCCAAATGCTTATTCTCATCCAATTAGGGTTTTTAACCAATCTTGTGCAACCAATAAGTGATTTTGTGTCATTGGTTGAACATTTAGGTCATTTTCGTCCTCCCTAGGCTTATTCTAACCCAATTAGGGTTTTTAACCAATCTTGTGCATCCAATAAGTGATTTTGTGTCATTGGTTGAACATTTAGGTCATTTTCGTTCTCCTAAAGCTTATTCTCATCCAATTAGGGTTTTTAACCAAACTTGTGCATCCAATAAGTGTTTGTGTCATTGGTTGAGCATTTACGTTATTTTCGTCCGCCCAAGGCTTATTCTCATCCAATTAGGGTTTTTAACCATTCGTGTGCCTCCAATAAGTGATTTTGTGTCATTGGTTGAACATTTTGGTCATTTTCGTCCTCCCTAGGCTTATTCTCATCCAATTAGGGTTTTTAACCAATCTTGTGCATCCAATAAGTACGTTTGTGTCATTGGTTGAACATTTAGGTCATTTTCGTCCTCCAAAAGCTTATTCTCATCTGATTAGGGTTTTTAACCAATCTTGTGCATCCAATAAGTGATTTTGTGTCATTGGTTGAACATTTAGGTCATTTTCGTCCTCCCTAGGCTTATTCTCATCCAATTAGGATTTTTAACCAATCTTGTGCATCCAATAAGTACGTTTGTGTCATTGGTTGAACATTTAGTTCATTTTCGTCCTCCAAAAGCTTATTCTCATCGAATTAGGATTTTTAACCAATCTTGTGCATCCAACAAGTGATTTTGTGTCATTGGTTGAACATTTAGGTCATTTTCGTCCTCCCTAGGCTTATTCTAACCCAATTAGGGTTTTTAACCAATCTTGTGCATCCAATAAGTGATTTTGTGTCATTGGTTGAACATTTAGGTCATTTACGTCCTCCCTAGGCTTATTCTAACCCAATTAGGGTTTTTAACCAATCTTGTGCATCCAATAAGTGATTTTGTGTCATTGGTTGAACATTTAGGTCATTTTCGTCCTCCCTAGGCTTATTGTCACCCAATTAGGGTTTTTAACCAATCTTGTGCATCCAATAAGTGATTTTGTGTCATTGGTTAAACATTTAGGTCATTTTCGTCCTCCCTAGGCTTATTCTCATCCAATTAGGGTTTTTAACCAATCTTGTGCATCCAATAAGTACGTTTGTGTCATTGGTTGAACATTTAGGTCATTTTCGTCCTCCAAAAGCTTATTCTCATCTGATTAGGGTTTTTAACCAATCTTGTGCATCCAATAAGTGATTTTGTGTCATTGGTTGAACATTTAGGTCATTTTCGTCTTCCCTAGGCTTATTCTCATCCAATTAGGATTTTTAACCAATCTTGTGCATCCAATAAGTACGTTTGTGTCATTGGTTGAACATTTAGTTCATTTTCGTCCTCCAAAAGCTTATTCTCATCGAATTAGGATTTTTAACCAATCTTGTGCATCCAACAAGTGATTTTGTGTCATTGGTTGAACATTTAGGTCATTTTCGTCCTCCCTAGGCTTATTCTAACCCAATTAGGGTTTTTAACCAATCTTGTGAATCCAATAAGTGATTTTGTGTCATTGGTTGAACATTTAGGTCATTTTCGTCCTCCCTAGGCTTATTCTAACCCAATTAGGGTTTTTAACCAATCTTGTGCATCCAATAAGTGATTTTGTGTCATTGGTTGAACATTTAGGTCATTTTCGTCCTCCCTAGGCTTATTGTCACCCAATTAGGGTTTTTAACCAATCTTGTGCATCCAATAAGTGATTTTGTGTCATTGGTTAAACATTTAGGTCATTTTCGTCCTCCCTAAGCTTATTCTCATCCAATAATGGTTTTTAACCAATCTTGTGCATCCAATAAGTACGTTTGTGTCATTGGTTGAACATTTAGGTCATTTTCGTCCTCCAAAAGCTTATTCTCATCCTATTATGGTTTTGAACCAACTTGTGCATCCAATAAGTGATTTTGTGTCATTGGTTGAATATTTAGGTCATTTTCGTCCACCTTAGGCTTATTCTCATCCAATTAGGATTTTTAACCAATTTTGTGCATCCAATAAGTACGTTTATGTCATTGGTTGAATATTTAGGTCATTTTCGTCCTCCAAAAGCTTATTCTCATCCAATTAGGGTTTTTAACCAATCTTGTGCATCCAATAAGTGTTTTTGTGTCATTGGTTGAACATTAACGTTATTTTCGTCCGCCCAAGGCTTATTCTCAACCAATTAGGGTTTTTAACCAATCTTCTGAATCCAATAAGTACGTTTGTGTCATTGGTTGAACATTTAGGTCATTTTCATCCTCCCTAGGCTTATTGTCACCCAATTAGGGTTTTTAACCAATCTTGTGCATCCAATAAGTGATTTTGTGTCATTGGTTGAACATTTAGGTCATTTTCGTCCTCCTTAGGCTTATTCTCATCCAACTAGGATGTTTAACCAATCTTGTGCATCCAATAAGTACGTTTGTGTCATTGGTTGAACATTAAGTCATTTTCGTCCTCCAAAAGCTTGTTCTCATCCTATTATGGTTTTGAACCAATCTTGTGCATCCAATAAGTGATTTTGTGTCATTGGTTGAATATTTAGGTCATTTTCGTCCACCTTAGGCTTATTCTCATCCAATTAGGATTTTTAACCAATTTTGTGCATCCAATAAGTACGTTTATGTCATTGGTTGAATATTTAGGTCATTTTCGTCCTCCAAAAGCTTATTCTCATCCAATTAGGGTTTTTAACCAATCTTGTGCATCCAATAAGTGTTTTTGTGTCATTGGTTGAACATTTACGTTATTTTCGTCTGCCCAAGGCTTATTCTCAACCAATTAGGGTTTTTAACCAATCTTTTGAATCCAATAAGTACGTTTGTGTCATTGGTTGAACATTTAGGTCATTTTCGTCCTCCCTAGGCTTATTGTCACCCAATTAGGGTTTTTAACCAATCTTGTGCATCCAATAAGTGATTTTGTGTCATTGGTTGAACATTTAGGTCATTTTCGTCCTCCTTAGGCTTATTCTCATCCAATTAGGATTTTTAACCAATCTTGTGCATCCAATAAGTACGTTTATGTCATTGGTTGAATATTTAGGTCATTTTCGTCCTCCAAAAGCTTATTCTCATTCAATTAGGGTTTTTAACCAATCTTGTGCATCCAATAAGTGATTTTGTGTCATTGGTTGAACATTTAGGTCATTTTCGTCCTCCCTAGGCTTATTCTCATCCAATTAGGATTTTTAACCAATCTTGTGCATCCAATAAGTACGTTTGTGTCATTGGTTGAACATTTAGTTCATTTTCGTCCTCCAAAAGCTTATTCTCATCGAATTAGGAATTTTAACCAATCTTGTGCATCCAACAAGTGATTTTGTGTCATTGGTTGAACATTTAGGTCATTTTCGTCCTCCCTAGGCTTATTCTAACCCAATTAGGGTTTTTAACCAATCTTGTGCATCCAATAAGTGATTTTGTGTCATTGGTTGAACATTTAGGTCATTTACGTCCTCCCTAGGCTTATTCTAACCCAATTAGGGTTTTTAACCAATCTTGTGCATCCAATAAGTGATTTTGTGTCATTGGTTGAACATTTAGGTCATTTTCGTCCTCCCTAGGCTTATTGTCACCCAATTAGGGTTTTTAACCAATCTTGTGCATCCAATAAGTGATTTTGTGTCATTGGTTAAACATTTAGGTCATTTTCGTCCTCCCTAAGCTTATTCTCATCCAATAAGGGTTTTTAACCAATCTTGTGCATCCAATAAGTACGTTTGTGTCATTGGTTGAATATTTAGGTCATTTTCGTCCACCTTAGGCTTATTCTCATCCAATTAGGATTTTTAACCAATTTTGTGCATCCAATAAGTACGTTTATGTCATTGGTTGAATATTTAGGTCATTTTCGTCCTCCAAAAGCTTATTCTCATCCAATTAGGGTTTTTAACCAATCTTGTGCATCCAATAAGTGTTTTTGTGTCATTGGTTGAACATTAACGTTATTTTCGTCCGCCCAAGGCTTATTCTCAACCAATTAGGGTTTTTAACCAATCTTCTGAATCCAATAAGTACGTTTGTGTCATTGGTTGAACATTTAGGTCATTTTCATCCTCCCTAGGCTTATTGTCACCTAATTAGGGTTTTTAACCAATCTTGTGCATCCAATAAGTGATTTTGTGTCATTGGTTGAACATTCAGGTCATTTTCGTCCTCCTTAGGCTTATTCTCATCCAACTAGGATGTTTAACCAATCTTGTGCATCCAATAAGTACGTTTATGTCATTGGTTGAATATTTAGGTCATTTTCGTTCTCCTAAATCTTATTCTCATCCAATTAGGGTTTTTAACCAAACTTGTGCATCCAATAAGTGTTTGTGTCATTGGTTGAGCATTTACGTTATTTTCGTCCGCCCAAGGCTTATTCTCATCCAATTAGGGTTTTTAACCATTCGTGTGCATCCAACAAGTGATTTTGTGTCATTGGTTGAACATTTAGGTCATTTTCGTCCTCCCTAGGCTTATTCTCACCCAATTAGGGTTTTTAACCAATCTTGTGCATCCTATAAGTGATTTTGTGTCATTGGTTGAACATTTAGGTCATTTTCGTCCTCCCTAGGCTTATTCTCATCCAATTAGGGTTTTTGACCAATCTTGTGCATCCAATAAGTACGTTTGTGTCATTGGTTGAACATTTAGGTCATTTTCGTCCTCCAAAAGCTTATTCTCATCTGATTAGGGTTTTTAACCAATCTTGTGCATCCAATAAGTGATTTTGTGTCATTGGTTGAACATTTAGGTCATTTTCGTCCTCCCTGGGCTTATTCTCATCCAATTAGGATTTTTAACCAATCTTGTGCATCCAATAAGTACGTTTGTGTCATTGGTTGAACATTTAGGTCATTTTCGTCCTCCAAATGCTTATTCTCATGCAATTAGGGTTTTTAACCAATCTTGTGCATCCAATAAGTGATTTTGTGTCATTGGTTGAACATTTAGTTCATTTTCGTCCTCCCTAGGCTTATTCTCACCCAAATAGGGTTTTTAACAAATCTTGTGCATCCAATAAGTGATTTGGTGTCATTGGTTGAACATTTAGGTCATTTTCGTCCTCCCTAGGCTTATTCTCATCCAATTAGGGTTTTTAACCAATCTTGTGCATCCAATAAGTACGTTTGTGTCATTTGTTGAACATTTAGGTCATTTTCGTCCTCCAAAAGCTTATTCTCATCCTATTATGGTTTTGAACCAATCTTGTGCATCCAATAAGTGATTTTGTATCATTGGTTGAACATTTAGGTCATTTTCGTCCTCCTTAGGCTTATTCTCATCCAATTAGGGTTTTTAACCAATCGTGTGCATCCAACAAGTGATTTTGTGTCATTGGTTGAGCATTTAGGTCATTTTCGTCCTCCCTAGGCTTATTCTCACCCAATTAGGGTTTTTAACCAATCTCGTGCTTCCAATAAGTGATTTTGTGTCATTGGTTGAACATTTTGGTCATTTTCGTCCTCCCTAGGCTTATTCTCATCCAATTAGGGTTTT
>JBBPBP010001053.1:0-14809 GCA_037974735.1 Cicer chorassanicum
GTCCTCCCAAGGCTTATTCTTGTCCAATTAGGGTTTTTAACCAATCTTGTGCATCCAATAAGTACATGTGTGTCATTGGTTGAACATTTAGGTCATTTTCGTCCTCCCTAAGCTTATTCTCGTCCAACTAGGGTTTTTAACCAATCTTGTGCATCCAATAAGTACATTTGTGTCATTGGTTGAACATTTAGGTCATTTTCGTCCTCCCTAGGCTTATTCTCGTCCAATTAGGGTTTTTAACCAATCTTGTACATCCAATAAGTGATTTTGTGTCATTGGTTGAACATTTAGGTCATTTTCGTCCTCCCTAGGCTTATTTTCGTCCAATTAGGGTTTTTAACCAGTCTTGTGCATCCAATAAGTGATTTTGTGTCATTGGTTGAACATTTAGGTCACTTTCGTCCTCCCAAGGCTTATTCTCGTCTAATTAGGGTTTTTAACCAATCTTGTGCATCCAATAAGTAAATTTGTGTCATTGGTTGAACATTTAGGTCATTTTCGTCCTCCCAAGGCTTATTCTTGTCCAATTAGGGTTTTTAACCAATCTTGTGCATCCAATAAGTACATGTGTGTCATTGGTTGAACATTTAGGTCATTTTCGTCCTCCCTAGGCTTATTCTCGTCCAATTATGGTTTTTAACCAATCTTGTGCATCCAACAAGTTATTTTGTGTCATTGGTTGAACATTTAGGTCATTTTCGTCCTCCGAAGGCTTATTCTCGTCCAATTAGGGTTTTTAACCAATCTTGTGCATCCAGTAAGTGATTTTGTGTCATTGGTTGAACATTTAGGTCATTTTCGTCCTCCCAAGGCTTATTCTCGTCCAATTAGGGTTTTTAACCAATCTTGTGCATCCAATAACTACATTTGTGTCATTGGTTGAACATTTAGGTCATTTTCGACCACCCTATGCTTATTCTCGTCCAATTAGGGTTTTTAACCAATCTTGTGCATCCAATAAGTGATTTTGTGTCATTGGTTCAACATTTAGGTCATTTTCTTTCTCCCTAGGCTTATTCTCGTCCAATTAGGGTTTTTAAACAATCTTGTGCATCCAATAAGTGATTTTGTGTCATTGGTTGAACATTTAGGTCATTTTTGGCCTCCCAAGGCTTATTCTCGTCCAATTAGGGTTTTTAACCAATCTTGTGCATCCAATAAGTGATTTTGTGCCATTGGTTGAACATTTAGGTCATTTTCGTCCTCCCAAGGCTTATTCTCGTCCAATTAGGGTTTTTAACCAATCTTGTGCATCCAATAAGTGATTTTGTGTCATTGGTTGAACATTTAGGTCATTTTCGTCCTCCCTAGGCTTATTCTCGTCCAATTGTGGTTTTTAACCAATCTTGTGCATCCAATAAGTGATTTTGTGTCATTGGTTGAACATTTAGGTCATTTTCGTCCTCCCTAGGCTTATTCTCGTCCAATTAGGGTTTTTAACCAATCTTGTGCATCCAATAAGTACATTTGTGTCATTGGTTGAACATTTAGGTCATTTTCGTCCTCGCTAGGCTTATTCTCGATTAAATAGGGTTTTTAACCAATCTCGTGCATCCAATAAGTGATTTTGTGTCATTGGTTGAACATTTAGGTCAATTTCATTCTCCCTAGGCTTATTCTCGTCCAATTAGGGTTTTTAACCAATCTTGTGCATCCAATAAGTACATTTGTGTCATTGGTTGAACATTTAGGTCATTTTCGTCCTCCCAAGGCTTATTCTCGTCCAATTAGGGTTTTTAACCAATCTTGTGCATCAAATAAAAACATTTGTGTCATTGGTTGAACATTTAGGTCATTTTCGTCCTCCCAAGGCTTATTCTCGTCCAATTAGGGTTTTTAACCAATCTTGTGCATCCAATAAGTGATTTTGTGTCATTGGTTGAACATTTAGGTCATTTTCGTCCTCCCAAGGCTTATTCTCGTCCAATTAGGGTTTTTAACAAATCTTGTGCATCCAATACGTACATTTGTGACATTGGTTGAACATTTAGGTCATTTTCGTCCTCCCAAGGCTTATTCTCGTCCAATTAGGGTTTTTAACCAATCTTGTGCATCCAATAAGTGATTTTGTGTCATTGGTTGAACATTTAGGTCATTTTCGTCCTCCCAAGGCTTATTCTCGTCCAATTACAGTTTTTAACCAATCTTGTGCATCCATTAAGTACATTTGTGTCATTGGTTGAACATTTAGGTCATTTTCGTCCTCCCAAGGCTTATTCTCGTCCAATTCGGGTTTTTAACCAATCTTGTGCATCCAATAAGTACATTTGTGTCATTGGTTGAACATTTACGTCATTTTCGTCCTCCCAAGGCTTATTCTCGTCCAGTTACGGTTTTTATCCAATCTTGTGCATCCAATAAGTGATTTTGTGTCATTGGTTGAACATTTAGGTCATTTTCGTCCTCCCAAGGCTTATTCTCGTCCAATTAGGGTTTTTAACCAATCTTGTGCATCCAATAAGTGATTTTGTGTCATTGGTTGAACATTTAGGTCATTTTCGTCCTCCCAAGGCTTATTCTCGTCCAATTAGGGTTTTTAACCAATCTTGTGCATCCAATAAATGATTTTGTGTCATTGGTTGAACATTTATGTCATTTTTGTCCTCCCAAGGCTTATTCTCGTCCAATTAGGGTTTTGAACCAATCTTGTGCATCCAATAAGTACATTTGTGTCATGGGTTAATCATTTAAGTCATTTTCGTCCTCCCAAGGCTTATTCTCGTCCAATTAGGGTTTTTAACCAATCTTTTGCATCCAATAAGTACATTTGTGTCATTGGTTGAACATTTAGGTCATTTTCGTCCTCCCAAGGCTTATTCTCGTCCAATTAGGGTTTTTAACCAATCTTGTGCATCCAATAAGTGATTTTGTGTCATTGGTTGAACATTTAGGTCATTTTCGTCCTCCCAAGGCTTATTCTCGTCCAATTAGGGTTTTAAACCAATCTTGTGCATCCAATAACTGATTTTGTCTATTTGTTTGAACATTTACGTCATTTTCGTCCTCCTTAGGCTTATTCTCGTCCAATTACGGTTTTTAACCAATCTTGTGCATCCAATAAGTACATTTGTGTCATTGGTTGAACATTTAGGTCATTTTCGTCCTCCCAAGGCCTATTCCCGTCCAATTAGGGTTTTTAACCAATCTTGTGCATCAAATATGTGATTTTCTGTCATTTTGTGTCATTGGTTGAACATTTAGGTCAATTTCGTCCTCCCTAGGCTTATTCTAATCCAATTAGGGTTTTGAACCAATCTTGTGTGTCCAATAAGTGATGTTGTGTCATTGGTTGAACATATAGGTCATTTTCGTCCTCCCTAAGCTTATTCAAATCCAATTAGGGTTTTTAACCAATCTTGTGCATCCAATAAGTGATTTTGTGTCATTGGTTGAACATTTAGGTCATTTTCGTCCTCCCAAGGCTTATTCTCGTCCAATTAGGGTTTTTAACCAATCTTGTGCATCCAATAAGTGATTTTGTGTCATTGGTTGAACATTTAGGTCATTTTCGTCCTCCCAAGGCTTATTCTCGTCCAATTAGGGTTTTTAACCAACTTGTGCATCCAATAAGTACATTTGTGTCATTGGTTGAACATTTAGGTCATTTTAGTCCTCCCAAGGCTTATTCTCGTCAAATTAGGGTTTTTAACCAATCTTGTGCAACCAATAAGTGATTTTGTGCCATTGGTTGAACATTTAGGTCATTTTCGTCCTCCCAAGGCTTATTCTCGTCCAATTAGGGTTTTTTACCAATCTTGTGCATCCAATAAGTGATTTTGTGTCATTGGTTGAACATTTAGGTCATTTTCGTCCTCCCAAGGCTTATTCTCGTCCAATTAGGGTTTTTAACCAATCTTGTTCATCCAATAAGTACATTTGTGTCCTTGGTTGAACATTTAGGTCAGTTTCGTCCTCCCAAGGCTTATTCTCGTCCAATTATAGTTTTTAACCAATCTTGTGCATACAATAAGTGATTTTGTGTCATTGATTGAACATTTAGGTCATTTTCGTCCTCCCAAGGCTTATTCTCGTCCAATTAGGGTTTTTAACCAATCTTGTGCATCCAATAAGTGATTTTGTGTCATTGGTTGAACATTTAGGTCATTTTCGTCCTCCCATGGATTTTTCTCGTCCAATTAGGGTTTTTAACCAATCTTGTGCATCCAATAAGTACATTTGTGTCATTGGTTGAACATTTAGGTCATTTTCGTCCTCCCAAGGCTTATTCTCGTCCAATTAGGGTTTTTAACCAATCTTGTGCATCCAATAAGTGATTTTGTGTCATTGGTTGAACATTTAGGTCATTTTCGTCCTCCCAATGCTTATTCTCATCCAATAAGGGTTTCTAACCAATCTTGTGCATCCAATAAGTACATTTGTGTCATTGGTTGAACATTTAGGTCATTTTCGTCCTCCCAAGGCTTATTCTCGTCCAATTAGGGTTTTTAACCAATCTTGTGCATCCAATAAGTGATTTTGTGTCATTGGTTGAACATTTAGGTCATTTTCGTCCTCCCAAGGGTTATTCTCGTCCAATTAGGGTTTTTAACCAATCTTGTGCATCCAATAAGTACATTTGTGTCATTGGTTGAGCATTTAGGTCATTTTCGTCCTCCCAAGGCTTATTCTCGTCCAATTAGGGTTTTTAACCAATCTTGTGCATCCAATAAGTACATTTGTGTCATTGGTTGAACATTTAGGTCATTTTCGTCCTCCCAAGGCTTATTCTCGTCCAATTAGGGTTTTTAACCAATCTTGTGCATACAATAAGTGATTTTGTGCCATTGGTTGAACATTTAGGTCATTTTCGTCCTCCCAAGGCTTATTCTCGTCCAATTAGGGTTTTTAACCAATCTTGTGCATCCAATAAGTACATTTGTGTCATTGGTTGAACATTTAGGTCATTTTAGTCCTCCCAAGGCTTATTCTCGTCAAATTAGGGTTTTTAACCAATCTTGTGCAACCAATAAGTGATTTTGTGCCATTGGTTGAACATTTAGGTCATTTTCGTCCTCCAAAGGCTTATTCTCGTCCAATTAGGGTTTTTTACAAATCTTGTGCATCCAATAAGTGATTTTGTGTCATTGGTTGAACATTTAGGTCATTTTCGTCCTCCCAAGGCTTATTCTCGTCCAATTAGGGTTTTTAACCAATCTTGTGCATCCAATAAGTGATTTTGTGTCATTGGTTGAACATTTAGGTCATTTTCGTCCTCCCAAGGCTTATTCTCGTCCAATTAGGGTTTTTAACCAATCTTGTGCATCCAATAAGTACATTTGTGTCATTGGATGAACATTTAGGTCAGTTTCGTCCTCCCAAGGCTTATTCTCGTCCAATTAGCGTTTTTAACCAATCTTGTGCACCCAATAAGTGATTTTGTGTCATTGGTTGAACATATAGGTCATTTTCGTCCTCCCTAGGCTTAATCTCGTCCAATTAGGGTTTTAACCAATCTTGTGCATCCAATAAGTGATTTTGTGTCATTGGTTGAACATTTAGGTCATTTTCGTCCTCCCAAGTCTTATTCGCTTCCAATTAGCGTTTTTAACCAATCTTGTGCATCCAATAAGTGATTTTGTGTCATTGGTTGAATATTTAGGTCATTTTCGTCCTCCCAAGGCTTATTCTCGTCCAATTAGGGTTTTTAACCAATCTTGTGCATCCAATAAGTGATTTTGTGTCATTGGTTGAACATTTAGGTCATTTTCGTCCACCCAAGGCTTATTCTCCTCCAATTAGGGTTTTTAACCAATCTTCTGCATCCAATAAGTACATTTGTGTCATTGGTTGAACATTTAGGTCATTTTCGTCCTCCCAAGGCTTATTCTTGTCTAATTAGGGTTTTTAACCAATCTTGTGCATCCAATAAGTGATTTTGTGTCATTGGTTGAACATTTAGGTCATTTTCGTCCTCCCTAGGCTTATTCTCGTCCAATTAGGGTTTTTAAACAATCTTGTGCATCCAATAAGTGATTTTGTGCCATTGGTTGAACATTTAGGTCATTTTCGTCCTCCCAAGGCTTATTCTCGTCCAATTAGGGTTTTTAACCAATCTTGTGCATCCAATAAGTGATTTTGTGTCATTGGTTGAACATTTAGGTCATTTTCGTCCTCCCTAGTCTTATTCTCGTCCAATTAGTTTTTTTAAACATTCTTGTGCATCCTATAAGTGATTTTGTTCTATTGGTTGAACATTTAGGTCATTTTTGTCCTCCCTCGGCTTATTCTCGTCCAATTAGGGTTTTTAACCAATCTTGTGCATCCAATAAGTGATTTTGTGTCATTGGTTGAATATTTTGGTCATTTTCGTCCTCCCTAGGCTTATTCTCGTCCAATTAGGGTTTTTGACAAATCTTGTGCATCTAATAACTACATTTGTGTCATTTGTTGAACATTTAGGTCATTTTCGTCCTCCCTAGGCTTATTCTCGTCCAATTAGGGTTTTTAACCAATCTTGTGCATCCAATAAGTGATTTTGTGTCATTGGTTGAACATTTAGGTCATTTTCGTCCTCCCTAGGCTTATTCTCGTCCAATTAGGGTTTTTAACCAAGTTTGTGCATCCAATAAGTGATTTTGTACCATTGGTTGAACATTTAGGTCATTTTCGTCCTCCCAAGGCTTATTCTCGTCCAATTAGGGTTTTTAACCAATCTTGTGCATCCAATAAGTGATTTTGTGTCATTGGTTGAACATTTAGGTCATTTTCGTCCTCCCTAGGCTTATTCTCGTGCAGTTAGGGTTTTGAACCAATCTTGTGCATCCAATAATTGATTTTGTGTCATTGGTTGACCATTTAGGTCATTTTCGTCCTCCCAAGGCTTATTCTCGTCCAATTAGGGTTTTTAACCAATCTTGTGCATCCAATAAGTACATTTGTGTCATTGGTTGAACATTTCGGTCATTTTCGTCCTCCCAAGGCTTATTCTTGTCCAATTAGGGTTTTTAACCAATCTTGTGCATCCAATAAGTGATTTTGTGTCATTGGTTGAACATTTAGGTCATTTTCGTCCTCCCAAGGCTTATTCTCGTCCAATTAGGGTTTTTAACCAATCTTGTGCATCCAATAAGTGATTTTGTGTCATTGGTTGAACATTTAGGTCATTTTCGTCCTCCCAAGGCTTATTCTCGTCCAATTAGGGTTTTTAACCAATCTTGTGCATCCAATAAGTGATTTTGTGTCATTGGTTGAACATTTAGGTCATTTTCGTCCTCCCAAGGCTTATTCTCGCCCAAGTAGGGTTTTTAACCAATCTTGTGCATCCAATAAGTGATTTTGTGTCATTGGTTGAACATTTAGGTCATTTTCGTCCTCCCAAGGCTTATTCTCGTCCAATTAGGGTTTTTAACCAATCTTGTGCATCCAATAAGTGATTTTGTGTCATTGGTTGAACATTTAGGTCATTTTCGTCCTCACATGGCTTATTCTCGTCCAATTAGGGTTTTTAACCAATCTTGTGCATCCAATAAGTGATTTTGTGTCATTGGTTGAACATTTAGGTCATTTTCGTCCTCCCAAGGCTTATTCTCGTCCAATTAGGGTTTTTAACCAATCTTGTGCATCCAATAAGTTATTTTGGGTCATTGGTTTAACATTTAGGTCATTTTCGTCCTCCCAAGGCTTATTCTCGTCCAATTAGGGTTTTTAACCAATCTTGTGCATCCAATAAGTGATTTTGTGTCATTGGTTGAACATTTTGGTCATTTTCGTCCTCCCAAGGCTTATTCTCGTCCAATTAGGGTTTTTAACCAATCTTGTGCATCCAATAAGTACTTTTGTGTCATTGGTTGAACATTTAGGTCATTTTCGTCCTCCCTAGGCTTATTCTCGTCCAATTAGGGTTTTTAACCAATCTTGTGCATCCAATAAGTACATTTTTGTCATTGGTTGAACATTTAGGTCATTTTCGTCCTCCCTAGGCTTATTCTCGTCCAATTTGGGTTTTTAACCAATCTTGTGCATCCAATAAGTGATTTTGTGTCATTGGTTGAACATTTAGGTCATTTTCGTCCTCCCAAGGCTTATTCTCGTCCAATTAGGGTTTTTAACCAATCTTGTGCATCCAATAAGTGATTTTGTACTATTGGTTGAACATTTAGGTCATTTTCGTCCTCCCTAGGTGATGAGGAACTAGAATGCATAACAAAGGAAGGAAGCATAGAAGATATTCAAGGTCTTGGAACTCCAATGACAAGAGCAAGGTCAAAGAAGGCAAAGGAGGTTCTAAATAACTTGATAACCACTTTATTTGAAACAAGTACAACTCATGAAGACTTGAAGCCCAAGATAGTCAATTGCTTAATCCAAATTGAAGAAGCTAAGGAATGAAGGCTGAATCTATGTGTTATCAAATTTTAATATTAGTTTTAATTAAAGTAGTAGACTGAATTAGTAAGAAATTTGGGTCTAATTGAAAAAAAAAAACTTCAGTTGGGCCAAATTTAAATAACTTGTAAGGAGGTGCCACTATAAAAGGCAAACTCTTATCTTTTTTGGGGGGATTTTTTGAGACATTATTTTTGTGAGGCTTTTTGCTCTCTAGAGTTCTTGAAAGAATTCAATTTGAACTTATCAAGGGTCTTAATCCTTGTGGCGTTCTTTTTGGCTTATCAATCCCTAGATTGTGGCGCCATTCTGTTCTTGGTTCTTTTTATTGAATAATAATAAGTTTGAGTTTCCTTTACATCAAACCCTAATACACATATTGTGCTAATTTTCGTGTTCAGTAACCTGTTACCATATCTCGAGTTCTACACACTTGTTTTCGGTGATTCAACATCCTAATTCGCGTTTCAGAACGTCATCTTTCACCTCGTTTTGGAATCGGCCGATTCTGAGGTTCGTAGCTCCGGTTATCGCGTCCTCCAACAATACGCGATTTTGGATCCAATCCGTAAGTTTCCAACCTAGAACGATCCTTATAGTTTTCAAGACAAACAAATTCATATCACTTGTGCTTCCAATAAGTGATTTTGTGTCATTGGTTGAACATTTAGGTCATTTTCGTCCTACCAAGGCTTATTCTCGTCCAATTAGGGTTTTTAACCAATCTTGTGCATCCAATAAGTACATTTGTGTCATTGGATGAACATTTAGGTCATTTTCGTCCTCCCAAGGCTTATTCTCGTCCAATTAGGGTTTATAACCAATCTTGTGCATCCAATTAGTACATTTGTGTCATTGATTGAACATTTAGGTCATTTTCGTCCTCCCTAGGCTTATTCTCGTCCAATTAGGGTTTTTAACCAATCTTGTGCTTCCAATAAGTGATTTTGTGTCATTGGTTGAACATTTAGGTCATTTTCGTCCTACCAAGGCTTATTCTCGTCCAATTAGGGTTTTTAACCAATCTTGTGCATCCAATAAGTACATTTGTGTCATTGGATGAACATTTAGGTCATTTTCGTCCTCCCAAGGCTTATTCTCGTCCAATTAGGGTTTTTAACCAATCTTGTGCATCCAATAAGTGATTTTGTGTCATTGGTTGATCATTTAGGTCATTTTCATCCTCCCTAGGCTTATTCTCGCCCAATTAGGGTTTTTAACCAATCTTGTGCATCCAATAAGTAAATTTGTGTCATAGGTTGAACATTTAGGTCATTTTCGTCCTCCCAAGGCTTATTCTCGTCCAATTAGGGTTTTTAACCAATCTTGTGCATCCAATAAGTACATTTGTGTCATTGGTTGAACATTTAGGTCGTTTTCGTCCTCCCTAGGCTTATTCTCGTCCAATTAGGGTTTTTAACCAATCTTATGCATCCAATAAGTACATTTGTGTCATTGGTTGAACATTTAGGTCATTTTCGTCCAATTAGGGTTTTTAACCAATCTTGTGCATCCAATAAGTACATTTGTGTCATTCGTTGAACATTTAGGTCATTTTCGTCCTCCCAAGGCTTATTCTCGTCCAATTAGGGTTTTTAACCAATCTTGTGCATTTAATAAGTAAATTTGTGTCATTGGTTGAACATTTAGGTCATTTTCTTTCTCCCAAGGCTTATTCTCGTCCAATTAGGGTTTTTAACCAATCTTGTGCATCCAATAAGTGATTTTGTGTCATTGGTTGAACATTTAGGTCATTTTCATCCTCCCAAGGCTTATTCTCGTCCAATTAGGGTTTTTAACCAATCTTGTGCATCCAATAAGTAAATTTGTGTCATTGGTTGAACATTTAGGTCATTTTCGTCCTCCCAAGGCTTATTCTCGTCCAATTAGGGTTTTTAACCAATCTTGTGCATCCAATAAGTAAATTTGTGTCATCGGTTGAACATTTAGGTCATTTTTGTCCTCCCTAGGCTTATTCTCGTGCAATTAGGGTTTTTAACCAATCTTGTGCATCCAATAAGTGATTTTGTGTCATTGGTTGAACATTTAGGTCATTTTCGTCCTCCCTAGGCTTATTCTCGTCCAATTTGGGTTTTTAACCAGTCTTCTGCATCCAATAAGTGATTTTGTGTCATTGGTTGAACATTTAGGTCACTTTCGTCCTCCCAAGGCTTATTGTCGTCCAATTAGGGTTTTTAACCAATCTTGTGCATCCAATAAGTAAATTTGTGTCATTGGTTGAACATTTAGGTCATTTTCGTCCTCCCAAGGCTTATTCTCGTCCAATTAGGGTTTTTAACCAATCTTGTGCATCCAATAAGTACATTTGTGTCATTGGTTGAACATTTAGGTCATTTTCGTCCTCCCTAGGTTTATTCTCGTCCAATTAGGGTTTTTAACCAATCTTGTGCATCCAATTAGTACATTTGTGTCATTTATTGAACATTTAGGTAATTTTCGTTCTCCGAAGGCTTATTCTCGTCCAATTAGGGTTTTTAACCAATCTTGTGCTTCCAATAAGTGATTTTGTGTCATTGGTTGAACATTTAGGTCATTTTCGTCCTCCCAAGGCTTATTCTTGTCCAATTAGGGTTTTTAACCAATCTTGTGCATCCAATAAGTACATTTGTGTCATTGGTTGAACATTTAGGTCATTTTCGTCCTCCCAAGGCTTATTCTCGTCCAATTAGGATTTTTAACTATTCTTGTGCATCGAATAAGTACATTTGTGTCATTGGTTGAACATTTAGGTCATTTTCATTCTCCCAAGGCTTATTCTCGTCCAACTAGGGTTTTTAACCAATCTTGTGTATCCAATAAGTGATTTAGTGTCATTGGTTGAACATTTAGGTCATTTTCGTCCTCCCAAGGCTTATTCTCGTCCAATTAGGGTTTTTAACCAATCTTGTGCATCCAATAAGTGATTTTGTGTCATTGGTTGAACATTTAGGTCATTTTCGTCCTCCCAAGGCTTATTCTCGTCCAATTAGGGTTTTTAACCAATCTTGTGCATCCAATAAGTACATTTGTGTCATTGGTTGAACATTATTGTCATTTTCGTCCTCCCAAGGCTTATTCTCGTCCAATTAGGGTTTTTAACCAATCTTGTGCATCCAATAAGTACATTTGTGTCATTGGTTGAACATTTAGGTCATTTTCGTCCTCCCTAGGCTTATTCTCGTCCAATTAGGGTTTTTAAACAATCTTGTGCATCCAATTAGTACATTTGTGTCATTGGTTGAACATTTAGGTCATTTTCGTCCTCCCAAGGCTTATTCTCGTCCAATTAGGGTTTTTAACCAATCTAGTGCATCCAAAAAGTGATTTTGTGTCATTGGTTGAACATTTAGGTCATTTTCGTCCTCCCAAGGCTTATTCTCGTCCAATTAGGGTTTTTAACCAATCTTGTGCATCCAATAAGTGATTTTGTGTCATTGGTTGAACATTTAGGTCATTTTCGTCCTCCCAAGGCTTATTCTCGTCCAATTAGGGGTTTTAACCAATCTTGTGCATCCAATAAGTGATTTTGTGTCATTGGTTGAACATTTAGGTCATTTTCGTGCTCCCAATGCTTATTCTCGTCCAATTAGGGTTTTTAACCAATCTTGTGCATCCAGTAAGTACATTTGTGTCATTGGTTGAACATTTAGGTCATTTTCGTCCTCCCTAGGCTTATTCTCGTCCAATTAGGGTTTTTAACCAATCTTGTGCATCCAATAAGTACATTTGTGTCATTGGTTGAACATTTAGGTCATTTTCGTCCTCCCAAGGCTTATTCTCGTCCAATTAGGGTTTTTAAATAATGTTGTGCATCCAATAAGTACATTTGTGTCATTGTTTGAACATTTAGGTCATTTTCGTCCTCCCTAGGCTTATTCTCGTCCAATTAGGGTTTTTAACCAATCTTATGCATCCAATAAGTGATTTTGTGACATTCGTTGAACATTTAGGTCATTTTTCGTCCTCCCAAGGCTTATTCTCGTCCAATTAGGGTTTTTAACCAATCTTATGCATCCAATAAGTACATTTGTGTCATTGGTTGAACATTTAGGTCATTTTCGTCCTCCCTAGGCTTATTCTCGTCCAATTAGGGTTTTTAACCAATCTTGTGCATCCAATAAGTACATTTGTGTCATTGGTTGAACATTTAGGTCATTTTCGTCCTCCCAATGCTTATTCTCGTCCAATTAGGGTTTTTAACCAATCTTGTGCATCCCATAAGTGATTTTGTGTCATTAGTTGAACATTTAGGTCATTTTCGTCCTCCATAGCCTTATTCTCGTCCAATTAGGGTTTTTAACCAATCTTGTGCATCCAATAAGTACATTTGTCTCATTGGTTGAACATTTAGGTCATTTTCGTCCTCCCAAGGCTTATTCTCGTCCAATTAGGGTTTTTAACCAATCTTATGCATCCAATAAGTACATTTGTGTCATTGGTTGAACATTTAGGTCATTTTCGTCCTCCCTAGGCTTATTCTCGTCCAATTAGGGTTTTTAACCAATCTTGTGCATCCAATAAGTACATTTGTGTCATTGGTTGAACATTTAGGTCAATTTCGTCCTCCCTCGGCTTATTCTCGTCCAATTAGGGGTTTTAACAAATCTTGTGCATCCAATTAGTACATTTGTGTCATTGGTTGAACATTTAGGTCGTTTTCGTCCTCCCTAGGCTTATTCTCGTCCAATTAGGGTTTTTAACCAATCTTGTGCATCCAATAAGTACATTTGTGTCATTGGTTGAACATTTAGGTCATTTTCGTCCAATTAGGGTTTTTAACCAATCTTGTGCATCCAATAAGTACATTTGTGTCATTCGTTGAACATTTAGGTCATTTTCGTCCTCCCAAGGCTTATTCTCGTCCAATTAGGGTTTTTAACCAATCTTGTGCATTTAATAAGTAAATTTGTGTCATTGGTTGAACATTTAGGTCATTTTCATTCTCCCAAGGCTTATTCTTGCCAATTAGGGTTTTTAACCAATCTTGTGCATCCAATAAGTGATTTTGTGTCATTGGTTGAACATTTAGGTCATTGTCATCCTCCCTAGGCTTATTCTCGTCCAATTAGGGTTTTTAACCAATCTTGTGCATCCAATAAGTGATTTTGTGCCATTGGTTGAACATTTAGGTCATTTTCGTCCTCCCAAGGCTTATTCTCGTCCAATTTGGGTTTTTAACCAATCTTGTGCATCCAATAAGTACATTTGTGTCATTGGTTGAACATTTGGGTCATTTTCGTCCTCCCTAGGCTTATTCTCGTCCAATTAGGGTTTTTAACCAATCTTGTGCATCCAATAAATACATTTGTGTCATTGGTTGAACATTTAGGTCAGTTTCGTCCTCCCAAGGCTTATTCTCGTCCAATTAGGGTTTTTAACCAATCTTGTGCATCCAATAAGTACATTTGTGTCATTGGTTGAACATTTAGGTCATTTTCGTCCTCCCAAGGCTTATTGTCGTCCAATTAGGGTTTATAACCAATCTTGTGCATCCAATTAGTACATTTGTGTCATTGATTGAACATTTAGGTCATTTTCGTCCTCCCTAGGCTTATTCTCGTCCAATTAGGGTTTTTAACCAATCTTGTTGATGAGGAACTAGAATGCATAACAAAGGAAGGAAGCATAGAAGATATTCAAGGTCTTGGAACTCCAATGACAAGAGCAAGGTCAAAGAAGGCAAAGGAGGTTCTAAATAACTTGATAACCACTTTATTTGAAACAAGTACAACTCATGAAGACTTGAAGCCCAAGATAGTCAATTGCTTAATCCAAATTGAAGAAGCTAAGGAATGAAGGCTGAATCTATGTGTTATCAAATTTTAATATTAGTTTTAATTAAAGTAGTAGACTGAATTAGTAAGAAATTTGGGTCTAATTGAAAAAAAAAAACTTCAGTTGGGCCAAATTTAAATAACTTGTAAGGAGGTGCCACTATAAAAGGCAAACTCTTATCTTTTTTGGGGGGATTTTTTTGAGACATTATTTTTGTGAGGCTTTTTGCTCTCTAGAGTTCTTGAAAGAATTCAATTTGAACTTATCAAGGGTCTTAATCCTTGTGGCGTTCTTTTTGGCTTATCAATCCCTAGATTGTGGCGCCATTCTGTTCTTGGTTCTTTTTATTGAATAATAATAAGTTTGAGTTTCCTTTACATCAAACCCTAATACACATATTGTGCTAATTTTCGTGTTCAGTAACCTGTTACCATATCTCGAGTTCTACACACTTGTTTTCGGTGATTCAACATCCTAATTCGCGTTTCAGAACGTCATCTTTCACCTCGTTTTGGAATCGGCCGATTCTGAGGTTCGTAGCTCCGGTTATCGCGTCCTCCAACAATACGCGATTTTGGATCCAATCCGTAAGTTTCCAACCTAGAACGATCCTTATAGTTTTCAAGACAAACAAATTCATATCATTTGGTACCAGAGCTTGTCTCTAGGTTTGGAATTGAGTAAAATTCTGTTTATGCAATTTTTTTTT
>JBBPBP010001056.1:0-14790 GCA_037974735.1 Cicer chorassanicum
TAATTGGAAGAGAATAAGCCTAGGGAGGACGGAAATGACCTAAATGTTCAACCAATGACACAATTGTACTTATTGGATGCACAAGATTGGTTAAAAACCCTAATTGGATTAGAATAATCCTAGGAAGGACGAAAATGAGGTAAATGTTCAACCAATGACACAAAATTACTTATTCGATGCACAAGATTGGTAAAAAACCCTAATTGGGAGACAATAAGCCTAGGGAGGACGAAAATGACCAAAATGTTCAACAAATCACACAAACGTACTTATTGGATGCACAAGATTGGTTAAAAACCCTAATTGGATGAGAATAAGCCTAGGGAGGATGAAAATGACCTAAATGTTCAACCAATGACACAAAATCATTTATTGGATGCAAAAGATTGGTTAAAAACCCTAATTGGATTAGAATAAGCCTAAGGAGGACGAAGATGACCTAAATGTTCATCCAATGACACAAAATCACTTATTGGATGCACAAGATTGGTTAAAAATCCTAATTGGATGAGAATAATCCTAAGGAGGACGAAAATGATGTAAATGTTACACCAATGACACAAAATCACTTATTGGATGCACAAGATTGGTTAAAAACCCTAATTAGAAGAGAATAAGCCTAGGGAGGACGAAAATGACCTAAATGTTCAACCAATGACACAAACGTACTTATTGGATGCACAAGATTGGTTAAAAACCCTAATTGGATGAGAATAAGCCTAGGGAGGAAGAAAATGACCTAAATGTTCAACCAAAGACACAAAATCACTTATTGGATGCACTAGATTGGTTAAAAACCCTAATTGGATTAGAATAAGCCTAAGGAGGACGAAAATCGACCTAAATGTTCATCCAATGACACAAAATCACTTATTGGATGCACAAGATTGGTTAAAAACCCTAATTGGATAAGAATAATCATAAGGAGGACGAAAATGACCTATATGTTCAACCAATGACACAAATTCACTTATTGGATGCGAAAGATTGGTTAAAAACCCTAATTGGATTAGAATAAGCCTAGGGAGGACGAAAATGACCTAAATGTTCATCCAATGACACAAAATCACTTATTGGATGCAAAAGATTGGTTAAAAACCCTAATTGGATGAGAATAATCCTAAGGAGGACGAAAATGACGTAAATGTTCAACCAATGACACAAAATCACTTATTGGATGCACAAGATTGGTTAAAAACCCTAATTGGAAGAGAATAAGCATAGGGAGGATGGAAATGACCTAAATGTTCAACCAATGACACAAACGTACTTATTGGATGCACAAGATTGGTTAAAAACTCTAATTGGATGAGAATAATCCTAGGGAGGACGAAAATGACGTAAATGTTCAACCAATGACACAAAATCACTTATTGGATGCACATGATTGGTTAAAAACCCTAGTTGGATTAGAATAAGCCTAGGGAGGACGAAAATGACCTAAATGTTCATTCAATGACACAAAATCACTTATTGGATGCACAAGATTGGTTAAAAACCCTAATTGGATCAGAATAATCCTAGGGAGGACGAAAATGAAGTAAATATTCAACCAATGACACAAAATCACTTATTCGATGCACAAGATTGGTAAAAAACCCTAATTGGGAGAGAATAAGCCTAGTGAGGACGAAAATGACCAAAATGTTCAACAAATGACACAAACGTACTTATTGGATGCACAAGATTGGTTAAAAACCCTAATTGGATGAGAATAAGCCTAGGGAGGATGAAAATGACCTAAATGTTCAACCAATGACACAAAATCATTTATTGGATGCAAAAGATTGGTTAAAAACCCTAATTGGATTAGAATAAGCCTAAGGAGGATGAAGATGACCTAAATGTTCATCCAATGACACAAAATCACTTATTGGATGCACAAGATTGGTTAAAAACCCTAATTGGATAAGAATAATCATAAGGAGGACGAAAATGACCTATATGTTCAACCAATGACACAAATTCACTTATTGGATGCGAAAGATTGGTTAAAAACCCTAATTGGATTAGAATAAGCCTAGGGAGGACGAAAATGACCTAAATGTTCATCCAATGAAACAAAATCACTTATTAATTGCAAAAGTTTTGTTAAAAACCCTAATTGGATGAGAATAATCCTAAGGAGGACAAAAATGTTCAACCAATGACACAAAATAACTTATTGGATGCACATGATTGGTTAAAAACCCTAATTGGATTAGAATAAGCCTAGGGAGGACGAAAATGACCTAAATGTTCATTCAATGACACAAAATCACTTATTGGATGCACAAGATTGCTTAAAAACCCGAATTGGATCAGAATAATCCTAGGTGGGAAGAAAATAAAGTAAATGTTCAACCAATGACAAAAAATCACTTATTGCATGCACAAGATTGGTTAAAAACCCTAATTGGAAGAGAATAAGCCTAGGGAGGATGAAAATGACCTAAATGTTCAACCAATGACACAAAATCACTTATTGGATGCACAAGATTGGTTAAAAACCCTAATTGGATTAGAATAAGCCTAGGGAGGACGAAAATGACCTAAATGTTCATCCAATGACACAAAATCACTTATTCGATGCACAAGAATGGTAAAAAACCCTAATTGGGAGAGAATAAGCCTCGGGAGGACGAAAATGACCAAAATGTTCAACAAATGACACAAACGTACTTATTGGATGCACAAGATTGGTTAAAAACCCTAATTGGATGAGAATAAGCCAAGGGAGGATGAAAATGACCTAAATGTTCAACCAATGACACAAAATCATCTATTGGATGCAAAAGATTGGTTAAAAACCCTAATTGGATTAGAATAAGCCTAAGGAGGACGAAGATGACCTAAATGTTCATCCAATGACACAAAATCACTTATTGGATGCACAAGATTGGTTAAAAACCCTAATTGGATTAGAATAAGCCTAGGGAGGACGAAAATGACCTAAATGTTCATCCAATGACACAAAATCACTTATTGGATGCAAAAGATTGGTTAAAAACCCTAATTGGATGAGAATAATCCTAGGGAGGACGAAAATGACCTAAATTTTCATCCAATGACACAAAATCACTTATTGGATGCACAATATTGGTTAAAAACCCTAATTGGATGAGAATAATCCTAGGGAGGACGAAAATGACGTAAATGTTCAACCAATGACACAAAATCACTTATTGGATGCACAAGATTGGTTAAAAACCCTAATTGGATGAGAATAAGCCTAGGGAGGACGAAAATGACCTAAATGTTCAACCAATGACACAAACGCACTTATTGGATGCACAAGATTGGTTAAAAACCCTAATTGGATGAGAATAAGCCTAGGGAGGACGAAAATGACCTAAATGTTCAACCAATGACACAAAATCACTTATTGGATGCACAAGATTGGTTAAAAACCCTAATTTGATTAGAATAAGCCTAGGGAGGAAGAAAATGACCTAAATGTTCATCCAATGACACAAAATCACTTATTGGATGCAAAAGATTGGTTAAAAACCCTAATTGGATGAGAATAATCCTAAGGAGGACGAAAATGACGTAAATGTTCAACCAATGACACAAAATCACTTATTGGATGCACATGATTGGTTAAAAACCCTAATTGGATTAGAATAAGCCTAGGGAGGACGAAAATGACCTAAATGTTCATTCAATAACGCAAAATCACTTATTGGATGCACAAGATTGGTTAAAAACCCTAATTGGATCAGAATAATCCTAGGGAGGACGAAAATGAAGTAAATGTTCAACCAATGACACAAAATCACTTATTGGATGCACATGATTGGTTAAAAACCCTAATTGGATTAGAATAAGCCTAAGGAGGACGAAAATGACCTAAATGTTCATTCAATGACACAAAATCACTTATTGGATGCACAAGATTGGTTAAAAACCCTAATTGGATAAGAATAATCCTAGGGAGGACGAAAATGAAGTAAATGTTCAACCAATGACACAAAATCACTTATTGGATGCACAAGATTGGTTAAAACCCTAATTGCAAGAGAATGAGCCTAGGGAGGACGAAAATGACCTAAATGTTAAACCAATGACACAAAATCACTTATTGGATGCACAAGATTGGTTAAAAACCCTAATTGGATTAGAATAAGGCTAGGGAGGACAAAAATGACCTAAATGTTTATCCAATGACACAAAATCACGTATTCGATGCACAAGATTGGTTAAAAACCCTAATTGGAAGAGAATAAGCCTAGGGAGGATGAAAATGACCTAAATGTTCAACCAATGACACAAACGTACTTATTGGATGCACAAGATTGGTTAAAAACCCTAACTGGATAGGAATAAGCCTAGGGAGGACGAAAATGACCTAAATGTTCAACCAATGACCCAAAATCACTTATTGGATGCACAAGATTGGTTAAAAACCCAAATTGGATTAGAATAAGCCTAGGGAGGACGAAAATGACCTAAATCTTCAACCAATGAAACAAAATCACTTATTGGATGCACAAGATTGGTTAAAAACCCTAATTGGAAGAGAATAAGCCTAGGGAGGACGAAAATGACCTAAATGTTCAATCAATGACACAAACGTACTTATTGGATGCAAAAGATTGGTTAAAAACCCTAATTGGATGAGAATAATCCTAGGGAGGACGAAAATGACATAAATATTCAACCGATGACACAAAATCACTTATTGGATGCACAAGATTGGTTAAAAACCCTAATTGAAAGAGAATAAGCATAGGGAGGACGGAAATGACCTAAATGTTCAACCAATGACACAAACGTACTTATTGGATGCACAAGATTGGTTAAAAACCCTAATTGGATGAGAATAAGCCTAGGGAGGACAAAAATGACCTAAATATTCAACCAATGACAGAAAATCACTTATTGGGTGCACAAAATTGGTTAAAAACCCTAATTGGATTAGAATAAGCCAAGGGAGGACGAAAATGACCTAAATGTTCATCCAATGACCCAAAATCACTTATTGGATGCAAAAGATTGGTTAAAAACCCTAATTGGATGAGAATAATCCTAAGGAGGACGAAAATGACGTAAATGTTCAACCGATGACACAAAATCACTTATTGGATGCACAAGATTGGTTAAAAACCCTAATTGAAAGAGAATAAGCATAGGGAGGACGGAAATGACCTAAATGTTCAACCAATGACACAAACGTACTTATTGGATGCACAAGATTGGTTAAAAACCGTAATTGGATGAGAATAAGCCTAGGGATGACGAAAATGACCTAAATATTCAACCAATGACAGAAAATCACTTATTGGGTGCACAAAATTGGTTAAAAACCCTAATTGGATTAGAATAAGCCAAGGGAGGACGAAAATGACCTAAATGTTCATCCAATGACCCAAAATCACTTATTGGATGCAAAAGATTGGTTAAAAACCCTAATTGGATGAGAATAATCCTAGGGAGGACGAAAATGACGTAAATGTTCAACCAATGACACAAAATCACTTATTGGATGCACAAGATTGGTTAAAAACCCTAATTGGAAGAGAATAAGCCTAGGGATGACGAAAATGACCTAAATGTTCAACCAATGACACAAACGTACTTATTGGATGCAAAAGATTGGTTAAAAACCCTAATTGGATGAGAATAAGCCTAGGGAGGACGAAAATGACCTAAATGTTCATCCAATGACACAAAATCACTTATTGGATGCAAAAGATTGGTTAAAAACGCTAATTGGATGAGAATAATCCTAGGGAGGACGAAAATGAAGTAAATGTTCAACCAATGACACAAAATCACTTATTGGATGCACATGATTGGTTAAAAACCCTAATTGGATTAGAATAAGCCTAGGGAGGACGAAAATGACCTAAATGTTCATTCAATGACACAAAATCACTTATTGGATGCACAAGATTGGTTAAAAACCCTAATTGGATCAGAATAATCCTAGGGAGGACGAAAATGAAGTAAATGTTCAACCAATGACACAAAATCACTTATTCGATGCACAAGATTGGTAAAAAACCCTAATTGGGAGAGAATAAGCCTAGGGAGGACGAAAATGACCAAAATGTTCAACAAATGACACAAACGTACTTATTGGATGCACAAGATTGGTTAAAAACCCTAATTGGATGAGAATAAGCCTAGGGAGGATGAAAATGACCTAAATGTTCAACCAATGACACAAAATCATTTATTGGATGCAAAAGATTAGTTAAAAACCCTAATTGGATTATAATTAGCCTAAGGAGGACGAAGATGACCTAAATGTTCATCCAATGACACAAAATCACTTATTGGATGCACAAGATTGGTTAAAAACCCTAATTGGATGAGAATAATCCTAGGGAGGACGAAAATGACGTAAATGTTACACCAATGACACAAAATCACTTATTGGATGCACAAGATTGGTTAAAAACCCTAATTGGAAGAGAATAAGCCTAGGGAGGAGGAAAATGACCTAAATGTTCAACCAATGACACAAACGTACTTATTGGATGCACAAGATTGGTTAAAAACCCTAATTGGATGAGAATAAGCCTAGGGAGGAAGAAAATGACCTAAATGTTCAAACAAAGACACAAAATCACTTATTGGATGCACTAGATTGGTTAAAAACCCTAATTGGATTAGAATAAGCCTAAGGAGGAAGAAAATGACCTAAATGTTCATCCAATGACACAAAATCACTTATTGGATGCACAAGATTGGTTAAAAACCCTAATTGGATAAGAATAATCATAAGGAGGACGAAAATGACCTATATGTTCAACCAATGACACAAATTCACTTATTGGATGCGAAAGATTGGTTAAAAACCCTAATTGGATTAGAATAAGCCTAGGGAGGACGAAAATGACCTAAATGTTCATCCAATGACACAAAATCACTTATTGGATGCAAAAGATTGGTTAAAAACCCTAATTGGATGAGAATAATCCTAAGGAGGACGAAAATGACGTAAATGTTCAACCAATGACACAAAATCACTTATTCGATGCACAAGATAGGTAAAAAAACCCTAATTGGGAGAGAATAAGCCTAGGGAGGACGAAAATGACCAAAATGTTCAACAAATGACACAAAAGTACTTATTGGATGCACAAGATTGGTTAAAAACCCTAATTGGATGAGAATAAGCCTAGGGAGGACGAAAATGACCTAAATGTTCAACCAATGACACAAACGTACTTATTGGATGCACAAGATTGGTTAAAAACCCTAATTGGATGAGAATAAGCCTAGGGAGGACGAAAATGACCTAAACGTTCAACCAATGACTCCAAATCACTTATTGGATGCACAAGATTGGTTAAAAACCCAAATTTGATTAGAATAAGCCTAGGGAGGAAGAAAATGACCTAAATGTTCATCCAATGACACAAAATCACTTATTGGATGCAAAAGATTGGTTAAAAACCCTAATTGGATGAGAATAATCCTAAGGAGGACGAAAATGACGTAAATGTTCAACCAATGACACAAAATCACTTATTGGATGCACATGATTGGTTAAAAACCCTAATTGGATTAGAATAAGCCTAGGGAGGACGAAAATGACCTAAATGTTCATTCAATAACGCAAAATCACTTATTGGATGCACAAGATTGGTTAAAAACCCTAATTGGATCAGAATAATCCTAGGGAGGACGAAAATGAAGTAAATGTTCAACCAATGACACAAAATCACTTATTGGATGCACATGATTGGTTAAAAACCCTAATTGGATTAGAATAAGCCTAAGGAGGACGAAAATGACCTAAATGTTCATTCAATGACACAAAATCACTTATTGGATGCACAAGATTGGTTAAAAACCCTAATTGGATAAGAATAATCCTAGGGAGGACGAAAATGAAGTAAATGTTCAACCAATGACACAAAATCACTTATTGGATGCACAAGATTGGTTAAAACCCTAATTGCAAGAGAATGAGCCTAGGGAGGACGAAAATGACCTAAATGTTAAACCAATGACACAAAATCACTTATTGGATGCACAAGATTGGTTAAAAACCCTAATTGGATTAGAATAAGGCTAGGGAGGACAAAAATGACCTAAATGTTTATCCAATGACACAAAATCACGTATTCGATGCACAAGATTGGTTAAAAACCCTAATTGGAAGAGAATAAGCCTAGGGAGGATGAAAATGACCTAAATGTTCAACCAATGACACAAACGTACTTATTGGATGCACAAGATTGGTTAAAAACCCTAACTGGATAGGAATAAGCCTAGGGAGGACGAAAATGACCTAAATGTTCAACCAATGACCCAAAATCACTTATTGGATGCACAAGATTGGTTAAAAACCCTAATTGGATTAGAATAAGCCTAGGGAGGACGAAAATGACCTAAATCTTCAACCAATGACACAAAATCACTTATTGGATGCAAAAGATTGGTTAAAAACCCTAATTGGATTAGAATAAGCCTAGGGAGGACGAAAATGACCTAAATGTTCAACCAATGACACAAAATCACTTATTGGATGCACAAGATTGGTTAAAAACCCTAATTGGAAGAGAATAAGCCTAGGGAGGACGAAAATGACCTAAATGTTCAATCAATGACACAAACGTACTTATTGGATGCACAAGATTCGTTAAAAACCCTAATTGGATGAGAATAATCCTAAGGAGGACGAAAATGACGACAATGTTCAACCTATGACACAAAATCACTTATTGGATGCACATGATTGGTTAAAAACCCTAATTGGATTAGAATAAGCCTAGGGAGGACGAAAATGACTTTAATGTTCATTCAATGACACAAAATCACTTATTGGATGCACAAGATTGGTTAAAAACCCTAAATGGAAAAGAATAATCGTAGGGAGGACGAAAATGACCTAAATGTTCAACCAATGACAAAAAATCACTTATTGCATGCACAAGATTGGTTAAAAACCCTAATTGGAAGAGAATAAGCCTAGGGAGGACGATAATGACCTAAATGTTCAACCAATGACACAAAATCACTTATTGGATGCACAAGATTGGTTAAAAACCCTAATTGGAATAGAATAAGCCTAGGGAGGACGAAAATGACCTAAATGTTCATCCAATGACACAAAATCACTTATTCGATGCACAAGATTGGTAAAAAACCCTAATTGGGAGAGAATAAGCCTAGGGAGGACGAAAATGACCAAAATGTTCAACAAATGACACAAACGTACTTATTGGATGCACAAGATTGGTTAAAAACCCTAACTGGATAGGAATAAGCCTAGGGAGGACGAAAATGACCTAAATGTTCAACCAATGACCCAAAATCACTTATTGGATGCACAAGATTGGTTAAAAACCCAAATTGGATTAGAATAAGCCTAGGGAGGACGAAAATGACCTAAATCTTCAACCAATGATACAAAATCACTTATTGGATGCACAAGATTGGTTAAAAACCCTAATTGGATCAGAATAATCCTAGGGAGGACGAAAATGAAGTAAATGTTCAACCAATGACACAAAATCACTTATTGGATGCACAAGATTGGTTAAAACCCTAATTGGAAGAGAATGAGCCTAGGGAGGACGAAAATGACCTAAATGTTAAACCAATGACACAAAATCACTTATTGGATGCACAAGATTGGTTAAAAACCCTAATTGGATTAGAATAAGGCTAGGGAGGACGAAAATGACCTAAATGTTCATCCAATGACAAAAATCACGTATTCGATGCACAAGATTGGTTAAAAACCCTAATTGGAAGAGAATAAGCCTAGGGAGGATGGAAATGACCTAAATGTTCAACCAATGACACAAACGTACTTATTGGATGCACAAGATTGGTTAAAAACCCTAACTGGATAGGAATAAGCCTAGGGAGGACGAAAATGACCTAAATGTTCAACCAATGACCCAAAATCACTTATTGGATGCACAAGATTGGTTAAAAACCCTAATTGGATTAGAATAAGCCTAGGGAGGACGAAAATGACCTAAATCTTCAACCAATGACACAAAATCACTTATTGGATGCAAAAGATTGGTTAAAAACCCTAATTGGATTAGAATAAGCCTAGGGAGGACGAAAATGACCTAAATGTTCAACCAATGACACAAAATCACTTATTGGATGCACAAGATTGGTTAAAAACCCTAATTGGAAGAGAATAAGCCTAGGGAGGATGAAAATGACCTAAATGTTCAACCAATGACACAAACGTACTTATTGGATGCACAAGATTGGTTAAAAACCCTAACTGGATAGGAATAAGCCTAGGGAGGACAAAAATGACCTAAATGTTCAACCAATGACCCAAAATCACTTATTGGATGCACAAGATTGGTTAAAAACCCTAATTGGATTAGAATAAGCCTAGGGAGGACGAAAATGACCTAAATCTTCAACCAATGACACAAAATCACTTATTGGATGCACAAGATTGGTTAAAAACCCTAATTGGAAGAGAATAAGCCTAGGGAGGACGAAAATGACCTAAATGTTCAATCAATGACACAAACGTACTTATTGGATGCAAAAGATTGGTTAAAAACCCTAATTGGATGAGAATAATCCTAGGGAGGACGAAAATGACATAAATATTCAACCGATGACACAAAATCACTTATTGGATGCACAAGATTGGTTAAAAACCCTAATTGAAAGAGAATAAGCATAGGGAGGACGGAAATGACCTAAATGTTCAACCAATGACACAAACGTACTTATTGGATGCACAAGATTGGTTAAAAACCCTAATTGGATGAGAATAAGCCTAGGGAGGACAAAAATGACCTAAATATTCAACCAATGACAGAAAATCACTTATTGGGTGCACAAAATTGGTTAAAAACCCTAATTGGATTAGAATAAGCCAAGGGAGGACGAAAATGACCTAAATGTTCATCCAATGACCCAAAGTCACTTATTGGATGCAAAAGATTGGTTAAAAACCCTAATTGGATGAGAATAATCCTAGGGAGGACGAAAATGACGTAAATGTTCAACCAATGACACAAAATCACTTATTGGATGCACAAGATTGGTTAAAAACCCTAATTGGAAGGGAATAAGCCTAGGGAGGACGAAAATGACCTAAATGTTCAACCAATGACACAAACGTACTTATTGGATGCACAAGATTGGTTAAAAACCCTAATTGGATGAGAATAAGCCTAGCGAGGACGAAAATGACCTAAATGTTCATCCAATGACACAAAATCACTTATTGGATGCAAAAGATTGGTTAAAAACCCTAATTGGATGAGAATAATCCTAAGGAGGACGAAAATGACGTAAATGTTCAACCAATGACACAAAATCACTTATTGGATGCACATGATTGGTTAAAAACCCTAATTGGATTAGAATAAGCCTAGGGAGGACGAAAATGACCTAAATGTTCATTCAATAACGCAAAATCACTTATTGGATGCACAAGATTGGTTAAAAACCCTAATTGGATCAGAATAATCCTAGGGAGGACGAAAATGAAGTAAATGTTCAACCAATGACACAAAATCACTTATTGGATGCACATGATTGGTTAAAAACCCTAATTGGATTAGAATAAGCCTAAGGAGGACGAAAATGACCTAAATGTTCATTCAATGACACAAAATCACTTATTGGATGCACAAGATTGGTTAAAAACCTTAATTGGATAAGAATAATCCTAGGGAGGACGAAAATGAAGTAAATGTTCAACCAATGACACAAAATCACTTATTGGATGCACAAGATTGGTTAAAACCCTAATTGCAAGAGAATGAGCCTAGGGAGGACGAAAATGACCTAAATGTTCAACCAATGACACAAACGTACTTATTGGATGCACAAGATTGGTTAAAAACCCTAATTGGATGAGAATAAGCCTAGGGAGGACGAAAATGACCTAAATGTTCATCCAATGACACAAAATCACTTATTGGATGCACAAGATTGGTTAAAAACCCTAATTGGATGAGAATAATCCTAGGGAGGACGAAAATGACGTAAATGTTCAACCAATGACACAAAATCACTTATTGGATGCACAAGATTGATTAAAATCCCTAATTGGAAGAGAATAAGGCTAGGGAGGACGAAAATGACCTAAATGTTCAACCAATGACACAAACGTACTTATTGGATGCACAAGATTGGTTAAAAACCTTAATTGGATGAGAATAAGCCTAGGGAGGACGAAAATGACCTAAATGTTCAAGCAATGACACAAAATCACTTATTGGATGCACAAGATTGGTTAAAAACCCTAATTGGATTCGAATAAGCCTAGGGAGGACGAAAATGACCTAAATGTTCAACCAATGACACAAAATCACTTATTGGATGCACAAGATTGGTTAAAAACCCTAATTGGATTCGAATAAGCCTAGGGAGGACGAAAATGACCTAAATGTTCAACCAATGACACAATATCACTTATTGGATGCACAAGATTGTTTTCAACCCTAAGTGGATTAGGATAAGCCTAGGGAGGATGAAAATGACCTAAATGTTCTACCAATAACACAAAATCACTTATTGGATGTACGAGATTGGTTAAAAACCCTAATTGGATTAGAATAAGCCTGGGGAAACCGAAAATGACCTAAATGATCCACCAATGACACAAAATCACTTATTGAATGCACAAGATTGGTTAAAAACTCTAATTGGAATAGAATAAGCCTACGGAGGACGAAAATGACCTAAATGTTCAACCAATGACACAAAATCATTTATCGGATGCACAAGATTGGTTAAAAACCCTAATTGGATTAGAATAAGCTTGGGGAAACCGAAAATGACCTAAATGTTCAACCAATGACACAAAATCACTTATTGGATGCACAAGATTGGTTAAAAACCCTAATTGGAATAGAATAAGCCTAGGGAGGACGAAAATGACCTAAATGTTCAACCAATGACACAAAATCACTTATTGGATGCACAAGATTGGTTAAAAACCCTAATTGGAAGAGAATAAGCCTAGGGAGGACGAAAATGACCTAAATGTTCAATCAATGACACAAACGTACTTATTGGATGCACAAGATTCGTTAAAAACCCTAATTGGATGAGAATAATCCTAAGGAGGACGAAAATGACGACAATGTTCAACCTATGACACAAAATCACTTATTGGATGCACATGATTGGTTAAAAACCCTAATTGGATTAGAATAAGCCTAGGGAGGACGAAAATGACCTTAATGTTCATTCAATGACACAAAATCACTTATTGGATGCACAAGATTGGTTAAAAACCCTAAATGGAAAAGAATAATCGTAGGGAGGACGAAAATGACCTAAATGTTCAACCAATGACAAAAAATCACTTATTGCATGCACAAGATTGGTTAAAAACCCTAATTGGAAGAGAATAAGCCTAGGGAGGACGATAATGACCTAAATGTTCAACCAATGACACAAAATCACTTATTGGATGCACAAGATTGGTTAAAAACCCTAATTGGAATAGAATAAGCCTAGGGAGGACGAAAATGACCTAAATGTTCATCCAATGACACAAAATCACTTATTCGATGCACAAGATTGGTAAAAAACCCTAATTGGGAGAGAATAAGCCTAGGGAGGACGAAAATGACCAAAATGTTCAACAAATGACACAAACGTACTTATTGGATGCACAAGATTGGTTAAAAACCCTAATTGGATGAGAATAAGCCTAGGGAGGATGAAAATGACCTAAATGTTCAACCAATGACACAAAATCATTTATTGGATGCAAAATATTGGTCAAAAACCCTAATTGGATTAGAATAAGCCTAAGGAGGACGAAGATGACCTAAATGTTCATCCAATGACACAAAATCACTTATTGGATGCACAAGATTGGTTAAAAACCCTAATTGGATGAGAATAATCCTAGGGAGGACGAAAATGACGTAAATGTTCAACCAATGACAAACGTACTTATTGGATGCACAAGATTGGTTAAAAACACTAATTGGATTAGAATAAGCCAAGGGAGGACGAAAATGACATAATGTTCATTCAATGACACAAAATCACTTATTGGATGCAAAAGATTGGTTAAAAACCCTAATTGGATGAGAATAAGCATAGGGAGGACGGAAATGACCTAAATGTTCAACCAATGACACAAACGTACTTATTGGATGCACAAGATTGGTTAAAAACCCTAATTGGATGAGAATAAGCCTAGGGAGGACGAAAATGACGAAAATGTTCAACCAATGACACAAAATCACTTATTGGATGCACATGATTGGTTAAAAACCCTAATTGGATTAGAATAAGCCTAGGGAGGACGAAAATGACCTTAATGTTCATTCAATGACACAAAATCACTTATTGGATGCACAAGATTGGTTAAAAACCCTAATTGGATAAGAATAATCGTAGGGAGGACGAAAATGACCTAAATGTTCAACCAATGACACAAAATCACTTATTGGATGCACAAGATTGGTTAAAAACCCTAATTGAATTAGAATAAGCCTAGGGAGGACGAAAATGACCTAAATGTTCATCCAATGACACAAAATCACTTATTGGATGCAAAAGATTGGTTAAAAACCCTAATTGGATGAGAATATTCCTAGGGAGGACGAAAATGACGTAAATGATCAACCAATGACACAAACGTACTTATTGGATGCACAAGATTGGTTAAAAACCCTAATTGGATTAGAATAAGCCTAGGGTGGACGAAAATGACCTAGATGTTCATTCAATGACACAAAATAACTTATTGGATGCAAAAGATTGGTTAAAAACCCTAATTGGATGAGAATAATCCTAGGGAGGACGAAAATGAGGTAAATGTTCAACCAATGACACAAAATCACTTATTGGATGCACAAGATTGGTTAAAAACCCTAATTG
>JBBPBP010001057.1:0-14743 GCA_037974735.1 Cicer chorassanicum
GACGAAAATAACCTAAATGTTCAACCAATGACACAAAATCACTTATTGGAAGCACAAGATTGGTTAAAAACCCTAATTGGACGAGAATAAGCCTTGGGAGGACGAAAATGACCTAAATGTTCAACCAATGACAAAAATGTACTTATTGGATGCACAAGATTGGTTAAAAACCCTAATTGGACGAGAATAAGCCTTGGGAGGACGAAAATGACCTAAATGTTCAACCAATGACACAAAATAACTTATTGGATGCACAAGTTTGATTAAAAACCTTAATTGGACGAGAATAAGCCTAGGGAGGACGAAAAAGACTTAAATGATCAACCAAAGACACAAGCGTACTTATTGGATGCACAAGATTGGTTAAAAACCCTAATTGGATGAGAATAAGCCTAGGGAGGACGAAAATGACCTAAATGTTCAACCAATGAAACAAAATCACTTATTGGATGCACAAGATTTGTTAAAAACCCTAATTGGATGAGAATAAGCCTAGGGAGGACAAAAATGACCTAACTATTCAACCAATGACACAAAATCACTTATTGGATGCACAAGATTGGTTAAAAACCCTAATTGGACGAGAATAAGACTTGGGAGGACGAAAATGACCTAAATGTTCAACGAATGACACAAATCACTTATTGGATGCACAAGATTGGTTAAAAACACTAATTGGACGAGAATAATTCTTGGGAGGACGAAAATGACCTAAATGTTCAACCAATGACACAAAATCACTTATTGGATGCACAAGATTTGTTAAAAACCCTAATTGGACGAGAATAAGCCTTGGGAGGACGAAAATGACCTAAATGTTCAACCAATGACAAAAATGTACTTATTGGATGCACAAGATTGGTTAAAAACCCTAATTGGACGAGAATAAGCCTTGGGGAACGAATATGACCTAAATGTTCAAACAATGACCCAAAATAACTTATTGGATGCACAAGATTGGTTAAAAACCTTAATTGGACGAGAATAAGCCTAGGGAGGACGAAAAAGACCTAAATGTTCAACCAATGACACAAAATCACTTATTGGAAGCACAAGAATGGTTAAAAACCCTAATTGGACGATAATAAGCCTTGGGAGGACGAAAATGACCTAAATGTTCAACCAATGACAAAAATGTACTTATTGGATGCACAAGATTGGTTAAAAACCCTAATTGGACGAGAATAAGTATTGGGAGGACGAAAATGACCTAAATGTTCAACCAATGACACAAAATCACTTATTGGATGCACAAGATTTGTTAAAAACCCTAATTGGACGAGAATAAGTCTTGGGAAGACGAAAATGACCTAAATGTTCAACCAATGACACAAAATCACTTATTGGATGCACAAGATTGGTTAAAAACCCTAATTGGACGAGAATAAGCCTAGGGAGGACGAAAATGACCTAAATGTTCAACCAATGACACAAAATCAACTTATTGGATGCACAAGATTGGTTAAAAACCCTAATTGGACGAGAATAAGCCTTGGGAGGACGAAAATGACCTAAATGTTCAACAATGACACAAAATCACTTATTGGATGCACAAGATTGGTTAAAAACCCTAATTGGACGAGAATAAGCCTTGGGAGGACGAAAATGACCTAAATGTTCAACCAATGACACAAAATCACTTATTGGATGCACAAGATTGGTTAAAAACCCTAATTGGACGAGAATAAGCCTTGGGAGGACGAAAATGACCTAAATGTTCAACCAATGACAAAAATGTACTTATTGGATGCACAAGATTGGTTAAAAACCCTAATTGGACGAGAATAAGCCTTGGGAGGACGAAAATGAACTAAATGTTCAACCAATGACACAAAATAACTTATTAAATGCACAAGATTGGTTAAAAACCCTAATTGGACGAGAATAAGCCTTGGGAGGACGAAAATGACCTAAATGTTCAACCAATGACACAAATGTACTTATTGGATGCACAAGATTGGTTAAAAACCCTAATTGGACGAGAATAAGCCTTGGGAGGACGAAAATGACCTAAATGCTCAACCAATGACACAAATGTACTTATTGGATGCACAAGATTGGTTAAAAACCCTAATTGGACGAGAATAACCCTTGGGAGGACGAAAATGACCTAAATGTTCAACCAATGACACAAAATCACTTATTGGATGCACAAGATTGGTTAAAAACCCTAATTGGACGAGAATAAGCCTTGGGAGGACGAAAATGACCTAAATGTTCAACCAATGACAAAAATGTACTTATTGGATGCACAAGATTGGTTAAAAACCCTAATTGGACGAGAATAAGTCTTGGGAGGACGAAAATGACCTAAATGTTCAACCAATGACACAAAATCACTTATTGGATGCACAATATTGGTTAAAATTCCTAATTGGACGAGAATAAGCCTTGGGAGGACGAAAATGACCTAAATGTTCAACCAATGACACAAAATCACTTATTGGATGCACAAGATTGGTTAAAACCCCTAATTGGACGAGAATAAGCCTTGGGAGGACGAAAATGACCTAAATGTTCAACCAATGACACAAAATCACTTGTTGGATGCACAAGATTGGTTAAAAACCCTAATTGGACGAGAATAAGCCTTGGGAGGACGAAAATGACCTAAATGTTCAACCAATGACAAAAATGTACTTATTGGATGCACAAGATTGGTTAAAAACCCTAATTGGACGAGAATAAGCCTTGGGGAACGAATATGACCTAAATGTTCAACCAATGACCCAAAATAACTTATTGGATGCACAAGATTGGTTAAAAACCTTAATTGGACGAGAATAAGCCTAGGGAGGACGAAAAAGACCTAAATGTTCAACCAAAGACACAAGCGTACTTATTGGATGCACAAGATTGGCTAAAAACCCTAATTGGATGAGAATAAGCCTAGGGAGGACAAAAATTACATAAATGTTCAACCAATGACGCAAAATAACTTATTGGATGCACTAGATTGGTTAAAAACCCTTATTGGACGAGAATAAGCCTTGGGATGATGAAAATGACCTAAATGTTCAACCAATGAAACAAAATTTCTTATTGGATGCACAAGATTGGTTAAAAACCCTAATAGGATGAGAATAAGCCTAGGGAGGACGAAAATGACCTAAATGTTCAACCAATGACACAAAATCACTTATTGGATGCACAAGATTGGTAAAAAACCCTAATTGGACGAGAATAAGCCTTGGGAGGACGAAAATGACCTAAATGTTCAACCAATGACACAAGTGTACTTATTGGATGCACAAGATTGGTTAAAAACCCTAATTGGACGAGAATAAGCCTTGGGAGGACGAAAATGACCTAAATATTCAACCAATGACACAAAATCACTTATTGGATGCACAAGATTGGTTAAAAACCCTAATTGGACGAGAATAAGCTTTGGGAGGACGAAAATGACCTAAATGTTCAACCAATGACACAAATGTACTTATTGGATGCACAAGATTGGTTAAAAACCCTAATTGGACGAAAATAAGCCTTGGGATGACGAAAATTACCTAAATGTTCAACCAATGACACAAAATCACTTATTGGATGCACAAGATTGGTTAAAAACCCTAATTGGACGAGAATAAGCCTTGGGAGGACGAAAATGACCTAAATGTTCAGCCAATGGCACAAAATCACTTAATGGATGCACAAGATTGGTTAAAAACCCTAATTGGACGAGAATAAGCCTAGGGAGGAAGAAAAAGACCTAAATGTTCAACCAAAGACACAAGCGTACTTATTGGATGCACAAAAATGGCTAAAAACCCTAATTGGATGAGAATAAGCCTAGGGATGACAAAAATGACCTAAATGTTCAACCAATGAAACAAAATCACTTATTCGATGCACAAGATTGGTTACTAACCCTAATTGATGAGAATAAGCCTAGGGAGGACGAAAATGACCTAAATGTTCAACCAATGACACAAAATCACTTATTGGATGCATAAGATTGGTTAAAAACCCTAATTGGACGAGAATAACCCTTGGGAGGACGAAAATAACCTAAATGTTCAACCAATGACACAAAATCACTTATTGGAAGCACAAGATTGGTTAAAAACCCTAATTGGACGAGAATAAGCCTTGGGAAGACGAAAATGACCTAAATGTTCAGCCAATGGCACAAAATCACTTAATGGATGCACAAGATTGGTTAAAAACCCTAATTGGACGAGAATAAGCCTATGGAGGACGAAAAAGACCTAAATGTTCAACCAAAGACACAAGCGTACTTATTGGATGCACAAAAATGGCTAAAAACCCTAATTGGATGAGAATAAGCCTAGGGATGACAAAAATGACCTAAATGTTCAACCAATGAAACAAAATCACTTATTACATGCACAAGATTGGTTACAAACCCTAATTGATGAGAATAAGCCTAGGGAGGACGAAAATGACCTAAATGTTCAACCAATGACACAAAATAACTTATTGGATGCATAAGATTGGTTAAAAACCCTAATTGGACGAGAATAACCCTTGGGAGGACGAAAATAACCTAAATGTTCAACCAATGACACAAAATCACTTATTGGAAGCACAAGAATGGTTAAAAACCCTAATTGGACGATAATAAGCCTTGGGAGGACGAAAATGACCTAAATGTTCAACCAATGACAAAAATGTACTTATTGGATGCACAAGATTGGTTAAAAACCCTAATTGGACGAGAATAAGCCTTGGGAGGACGAAAATGACCTAAATGTTCAACCAATGACACAAAATCACTTATTTGATGCACAAGATTGGTTAAAAACCCTAATTGGACGAGAATAAGTCTTGGGAGGACGAAAATGACCTAAATGTTCAACCAATGACACAAATGTACTTATTGGATGCACAAGATTGGTTAAAAACCCTAATTGGACGAAAATAAGCCTTGGGAGGACGAAAATGACCTAAATGTTCAACCAATGAAACAAAATCACTTATTGGAAGCAGAAGATTGGTTAAAAACCCTAATTGGACGAGAATAAGCCTAGGGAGGACAAAAATGACCTAAATGTTCAACTAAGGACACCAAATCACTTATTAGATGCACAAGATTGGTTAAAAACCCTAATTGGACGAGAATAAGCCTTGGGAGGACGAAAATGACCTAAATGTTCAACCAATGACAAAAATGTACTTATTGGATGCACAAGATTGGTTAAAAACCCTAATTGGACGAGAATAAGCCTTGGGAGGACGAAAATGACCTAAATGTTCAACCAATGACACAAATGTACTTATTGGATGCACAAGATTGGTTAAAAACCCTAATTGGACTAGAATAAGACTTGGGAGGACGAAAATGACCTAAATGTTCAACCAATGACACAAAATCACTTATTGGATGCACAAGATTGGTTAAAAACCCTAATTGGACGAGAATAAGCCTAGGGAGGACGAAAATGACCTAAATGTTCAACCAATGACATAAAATCACTTATTGGAAGCACAAGAATGGTTAAAAACCCTAATTGGACGAGAATAAGTATTGGGAGGACGAAAATGACCTAAATGTTCAACCAATGACACAAAATCACTTATTGGATGCATAAGATTGGTTAAAAACCCTAATTGGACGAGAATAACCCTTGGGAGGACGAAAATAACCTAAATGTTCAACCAATGACACAAAATCACTTATTGGATGCACAAGATTGGTTAAAAACCCTAATTGGACGAAAATAAGCCTTGGGAGGACGAAAATGACCTAAATGTTCAACCAATGACACAAAATCACTTATTGGAAGCACAAGATTGGTTAAAAACCCTAATTGGACGAGAATAAGCCTTGGGAGGACGAAAATGACCTAAATGTTCAACCAATGACAAAAATGTACTTATTGGATGCACAAGATTGGTTAAAAACCCTAATTGGACGAGAATAAGCCTTGGGGAACGAATATGACCTAAATGTTCAACCAATGACCCAAAATAACTTATTGGATGCACAAGATTGGTTAAAAACCTTAATTGGACGAGAATAAGCCTAGGGAGGACGAAAAAGACCTAAATGTTCAACCAAAGACACAAGCGTACTTATTGGATGCACAAGATTGGCTAAAAACCCTAATTGGATGAGAATAAGCCTAGGGAGGACAAAAATTACATAAATGTTCAACCAATGACGCAAAATAACTTATTGGATGCACTAGATTGGTTAAAAACCCTTATTGGACGAGAATAAGCCTTGGGATGATGAAAATGACCTAAATGTTCAACCAATGAAACAAAATTTCTTATTGGATGCACAAGATTGGTTAAAAACCCTAATAGGATGAGAATAAGCCTAGGGAGGACGAAAATGACCTAAAAGTTCAACCAATGACACAAAATCACTTATTGGATGCACAAGATTGGTAAAAAACCCTAATTGGACGAGAATAAGCTTTGGGAGTACGAAAATGACCTAAATGTTCAACCAATGACACGAAATCACTTATTGGATGCACAAGATTGGTTTAAAACCCTAATTGGACGAGAATAAGCTTTGGGAGGACGAAAATGACCTAAATGTTAAACCAATGACACAAATGTACTTATTGGATGCACAAGATTGGTTAAAGACCCTAATTGGACGAAAATAAGCCTTGGGATGACGAAAATGACCTAAATGTTCAACCAATGCACAAAATCACTTATTGGATGCACAAGATTCGTTAAAAACCCTAATTGGACGAGAATAAGCCTTGGGAGGACGAAAATGACCTAAATGTTCAGCCAATGGCACAAAATCACTTAATGGATGCACAAGATTGGTTAAAAACCTTAATTGGACGAGAATAAGCCTAGGGAGGACGAAAAAGACCTAAATGTTCAACCAAAGACACAAGCGTACTTATTGGATGCACAAGATTGGCTAAAAACCCTAATTGGATGAGAATAAGCCTAGGGAGGACAAAAATTACATAAATGTTCAACCAATGACGCAAAATAACTTATTGGATGCACTAGATTGGTTAAAAACCCTTATTGGACGAGAATAAGCCTTGGGAGGATGAAAATGACCTAAATGTTCAACCAATGAAACAAAATTTCTTATTGGATGCACAAGATTGGTTAAAAACCCTAATAGGATGAGAATAAGCCTAGGGAGGACGAAAATGACCTAAATGTTCAACCAATGACACAAAATCACTTATTGGATGCACAAGATTGGTAAAAAACCCTAATTGGACGAGAATAAGCTTTGGGAGGACGAAAATGACCTAAATGTTCAACCAATGACACGAAATCACTTATTGGATGCACAAGATTGGTTTAAAACCCTAATTGGACGAGAATAAGCTTTGGGAGGACGAAAATGACCTAAATGTTCAACCAATGACACAAATGTACTTATTGGATGCACAAGATTGGTTAAAAACCCTAATTGGACGAAAATAAGCCTTGGGATGACGAAAATGACCTAAATGTTCAACCAATGCACAAAATCACTTATTGGATGCACAAGATTCGTTAAAAACCCTAATTGGACGAGAATAAGCCTTGGGAGGACGAAAATGACCTAAATGTTCAACCAATGAAACAAAATCACTTATTGGATGCACAATATTTGTTAAAAACCCTAATTGGATGAGAATAAGCCTAGGGAGGACGAAAATGACCTAACTATTCAACCAATGACACAAAATCACTTATTGGATGCACAAGATTGGTTAAAAACCCTAATTGGACTAGAATAAGACTTGGGAGGACGAAAATGACCTAAATGTTCAACGAATGACACAAATCACTTATTGGATGCACAAGATTGGTTAAAAACACTAATTGGACGAGAATAATTCTTGGGAGGACGAAAATGACCTAAATGTTCAATCAATGACACAAAATCACTTATTGGATGCACAAGATTGGTTAAAAACCCTAATTGGACGAGAATAAGCCTTGGGAGGACGAAAATGACCTAAATGTTCAACCAATGACACAAAATCACTAATTGGATGCACAAGATTGGTTAAAAACCCTAATTGGACGAGAATAATCATTGGGAGGACGAAAATGACCTAAATGTTCAACCAATGACACAAAATCACTTATTGGATGCACAAGATTGGTTAAAAACCCTAATTGGACGAGAATAAGCCTTAGGAGGACGAAAATGACCTAAATGTTCAACCAATGACACAAAATCACTTATTGGATGCACAAGATTGGTTAAATACCCTAATTGGACGAGAATAAGCCTTAGGAGGACGAAAATGACCTAAATGTTCAACCAATGACACAAATGTACTTATTGGATGCACAAGATTGGTTAAAAACCCTAATTGGACGAGAATAAGCCTTGGGAGGACAAAAATGACCTAAATGTTCAACCAATGAAACAAAATCACTTATTGGACTCACAAGATTGGTTAAAAACCCTAATTGGACGAGAATAAGCCTAGGGAGGACGAAAAAGACCTAAATGTTCAACCAATGACACAAATGTACTTATTATATGCACAAGATTGGTTAAAAACCCTAATTGGACGAGAATACGCATATGGAGGACGAAAATGACCTAAATGTTCAACCAATGACACAAAATCACTTATTGGATGCACAAGATTGGTTAAAAACCCTAATTGGACGAGAATAAGCCTAGGGAGGACGAAAATGACCTAAATGTTCAACCAATGACACAAATGTACTTATTGGATGCACAAGATTGGTTAAAACCCCTAATTGAACGAGAATAAGCCTTAGGAGGACGAAAATGACCTAAATGTTCAACCAATGACACAAAATCACTTATTGGATGCACAAGATTGGTTAAAAACCCTAATTGGACGAGAATAAGCCTAGGGAGGACGAAAATGACCTAAATGTTCAACCAATGACACAAATGTACTTATTGGATGCACAAGATTGGTTAAAAATCCCAATTGGACGAGAATAAGCCTTGGGAGGACGAAAATGACCTAAATGTTCAACCAATGACACAAAATCACTTATTGGATGCACAAGATTGGTTAAAAACCCTAATTGGACGAGAATAAGCCTAGGGAGGACGAAAATGACCTAAATGTTCAACCAATGACACAAATGTACTTATTAGATGCACAAGATTTGTTAAAAACCCTAATTGGACGAGAATTAGCCTTGGGAGGACGAAAATGACCTAAATGTTCAACCAATGACACAAATGTACTTATTGGATGCACAAGATTGGTTAAAAACCCTAATTGGACGAGAATAAGCCTTGGGAGGACGAAAATGACCTAAATGTTCAACCAATGACAGAAAATCACTTATTGGATGCACAAGATTGGTTAAAAACCCTAATTGGACGAGAATAAGCTTTGGGAGGACGAAAATGACCTAAATGTTCAACCAATGACACAAATGTACTTATTGGATGCACAAGATTGGTTAAAAACCCTAATTGGACGAAAATAAGCCTTGGGATGACGAAAATTACCTAAATGTTCAACCAATGACACAAAATCACTTATTGGATGCACAAGATTGGTTAAAAACCCTAATTGGACGAGAATAAGCCTTGGGAGGACGAAAATGACCTAAATGTTCAGCCAATGGCACAAAATCACTTAATGGATGCACAAGATTGGTTAAAAACCCTAATTGGACGAGAATAAGCCTAGGGAGGAAGAAAAAGACCTAAATGTTCAACCAAAGACACAAGCGTACTTATTGGATGCACAAAAATGGCTAAAAACCCTAATTGGATGAGAATAAGCCTAGGGATGACAAAAATGACCTAAATGTTCAACCAATGAAACAAAATCACTTATTACATGCACAAGATTGGTTACAAACCCTAATTGATGAGAATAAGCCTAGGGAGGACGAAAATGACCTAAATGTTCAACCAATGACACAAAATAACTTATTGGATGCATAAGATTGGTTAAAAACCCTAATTGGACGAGAATAACCCTTGGGAGGACGAAAATAACCTAAATGTTCAACCAATGACACAAAATCACTTATTGGAAGCACAAGAATGGTTAAAAACCCTAATTGGACGATAATAAGCCTTGGGAGGACGAAAATGACCTAAATGTTCAACCAATGACAAAAATGTACTTATTGGATGCACAAGATTGGTTAAAAACCCTAATTGGACGAGAATAAGCCTTGGGAGGACGAAAATGACCTAAATGTTCAACCAATGACACAAAATAACTTATTGGATGCACAAGTTTGGTTAAAAACCTTAATTGGACGAGAATAAGCCTAGGGAGGACGAAAAAGACTTAAATGTTCAACCAAAGACACAAGCGTACTTATTGGATGCACAAGATTGGTTAAAAACCCTAATTGGATGAGAATATGCCTAGGGAGGACGAAAATGACCTAAATGTTCAACCAATGAAACAAAATCACTTATTGGATGCACAAGATTTGTTAAAAACCCTAATTGGACGAGAATAATTCTTTGGGAGGACGAAAATGATCTAAATGTTCAATCAATGACACAAAATCACTTATTCGATGCACAAGATTGGTTAAAAACCCTAATTGGACGAGAATAAGCCTTGGGAGGATGAAAATGACCTAAATGTTCAACCAATGACACAAATGTACTTATTGGATGCACAAGATAGGTTAAAATCCCTAACTGGACGAGAATAAGCCTTGGGAGGATGAAAATGACCTAAATGTTCAACCAATGACACAAAATCACTTATTGGATGCACATGATTGGTTAAAAACACTTATTGGACGAGAATAAGCCTTGGGAGGACGAAAATGACCTAAATGTTCAACCAATGACACAAAATCACTTATTGGATGCACAAGATTGGTTAAAAATCCTAATTGGACGAGAATAAGCCTTGGGATGACGAAAATGACCTAAATGTTCAACCAATGACACAAAATCGCTTATTGGATGCACAAGATTGGTTAAAAACCCTAATTAGACGGAAATAAGCCTTGGGAGGACGAAAATGACCTAAATGTTCAACCAATGACACAAAATCACTTATTGGATGCACAAGATTTGTGAAAAACCCTAATTGGACGAGAATAAGCCTTGGGAGGACGAAAATGACCTAAATGTTCAACCAATGACAAAAATGTACTTATTGGATGCACAAGATTGGTTAAAAACCATAATTGGACGAGAATAAGCCTTGGGGAACGAATATGACCTAAATGTTCAACCAATGACCCAAAATAACTTATTGGATGCACAAGATTGGTTAAAAACCTTAATTGGACGAGAATAAGCCTAGGGAGGACGAAAAAGACCTAAATGTTCAACCAAAGACACAAGCATACTTATTGGATGCACAAGATTGGCTAAAAACCCTAATTGGATGAGAATAAGCCTAGGGAGGACAAAAATTACATAAATGTTCAACCAATGACGCAAAATAACTTATTGGATGCAATAGATTGGTTAAAAACCCTTATTGGACGAGAATAAGCCTTGGGATGATGAAAATGACCTAAATGTTCAACCAATGAAACAAAATTTCTTATTGGATGCACAAGATTGGTTAAAAACCCTAATAGGATGAGAATAAGCCTAGGGAGGACGAAAATGACCTAAATGTTCAACCAATGACACAAAATCACTTATTGGATGCACAAGATTGGTAAAAAACCCTAATTGGACGAGAATAAGCCTTGGGAGGACGAAAATGACCTAAATGTTCAACCAATGACACGAAATCACTTATTGGATGCACAAGATTGGTTTAAAACCCTAATTGGACGAGAATAAGCTTTGGGAGGACGAAAATGACCTAAATGTTCAACCAACGACACAAATGTACTTATCGGATGCACAAGATTGGTTAAAAACCCTAATTGGACGAAAATAAGCCTTGGGATGACGAAAATGACCTAAATGTTCAACCAATGCACAAAATCACTTATTGGATGCACAAGATTCGTTAAAAACCCTAATTGGACGAGAATAAGCCTTGGGAGGACGAAAATGACCTAAATGTTCAGCCAATGGCACAAAATCACTTAATGGATGCACAAGATTGGTTAAAAACCTTAATTGGACGAGAATAAGCCTAGGGAGGACGAAAAAGACCTAAATGTTCAACCAAAGACACAAGCGTACTTATTGGATGCACAAGATTGGCTAAAAACCCTAATTGGATGAGAATAAGCCTAGGGAGGACAAAAATTACATAAATGTTCAACCAATGACGCAAAATAACTTATTGGATGCACTAGATTGGTTAAAAACCCTTATTGGACGAGAATAAGCCTTGGGATGATGAAAATGACCTAAATGTTCAACCAATGAAACAAAATTTCTTATTGGATGCACAAGATTGGTTAAAAACCCTAATAGGATGAGAATAAGCCTAGGGAGGACGAAAATGACCTAAATGTTCAACCAATGACACAAAATCACTTATTGGATGCACAAGATTGGTTAAAAACCCTAATTGGACGAGAATAAGCCTTGGGAGGACGAAAATGACCTAAATGTTCAACCAATGACAGAAATGTACTTATTGGATGCAGAAGATAGGTTAAAATCCCTATCTGGACGAGAATAAGCCTTGGGAGGAAGAAAATGACCTAAATGTTCAACCAATGAAACAAAATCACTTATTGGATGCACAAGATTGGTTAAAAACCCTAATTGGACGAGAATAAGACTTGGGAGGACGAAAATGACCTAAATGTTCAACGAATGACACAAATCACTTATTGGATGCACAAGATTGGTTAAAAACACTAATTGGACGAGAATAATTCTTGGGAGGACGAAAATGACCTAAATGTTCAATCAATGACACAAAATCACTTATTCGATGCACAAGATTGGTTAAAAACCCTAATTGGACGAGAATAAGCCTAGGGAGGACGAAAAAGACCTAAATGTTCAACCAAAGACACAAGCGTGCTTATTGTATGCACAAGATTGGCTAAAAACGCTAATTAGATGTGAATAAGCCTAGGGAGGACGAAAATGACCTAAATGTTCAACCAATGACACAAAATCACTTATTGGATGCACAAGATTGGTTAAAAATCCTAATTGGACGAGAATAAGCCTTGGGAGGACGAAAATGACCTAAATGTTCAACCAATGACACAAAATCACTTATTGGATGCACAAGATTGGTTGAAAACACTAATTGGAAGAGAATAAGCCTTGGGAGGACGTAAATGACCTAAATGTTCAACCAATGACACAAAATCACTTATTGGATGCACAAGATTTGTTAAAAACACTAATAGATGAGAATAAGCCTAGGGAGGACAAAAATGACATAAATGTTCAACCAATGACGCAAAATAACTTATTGGATGCACTAGATTGGTTAAAAACCCTTATTAGACGAGGATAAGCCTTAGGATGATGAAAATGACCTAAATGTTCAACCAATGAAACAAAATCTCTTATTGGATGCACAAGATTGGTTAAAAACCCTAATAGGATGAGAATAAGCCTAGGGAGGACGAAAATGACCTAAATGTTCAACCAATGACACAAAATCACTTATGGGATGCACAAGATTGGTAAAAACCCCTAATTGGACAAGAATAAGCCTTGGGAGGACGAAAATGACCTAAATGTTCAACCAATGACACGAAATCACTTATTGGATGCACAAGATTGGTTAAAAACCCTAATTGGACGAGAATAAGCTTTGGGAGGACGAAAATGACCTAAATGTTCAACCAATGACACAAATGTACTTATTGGATGCACAAGATTGATTAAAAACCCTAATTGGACGAAAAGAAGCCTTCGGATGACGAAAATGACCTAAATGTTCAACCAATGACACAAAATCACTTATTGGAAGCACAAGATTGGTTAAAAACCCTAATTGGACGAGAATAAGCCTTGGGAAGACGAAAATGACCTAAATGTTCAGCCAGTGGCACAAAATCACTTAATGGATGCACAAGATTGGTTAAAAACCCTAATTGGACGAGAATAAGCCTAGGGAGGACGAAAAAGACCTAAATGTTCAACCAAAGACACAAGCGTACTTATTGGATGCACAAAAATGGCTAAAAACCCTAATTGGATGAGAATAAGCCTAGGGATGACAAAAATGACCTAAATGTTCAACCAATGAAACAAAATCACTTATTACATGCACAAGATTGGTTACAAACCCTAATTGATGAGAATAAGCCTAGGGAGGACGAAAATGACCTAAATGTTCAACCAATGACACAAAATAACTTATTGGATGCATAAGATTGGTTAAAAACCCTAATTGGACGAGAATAACCCTTGGGAGGACGAAAATAACCTAAATGTTCAACCAATGACACAAAATCACTTATTGGAAGCACAAGAATGGTTAAAAACCCTAATTGGACGATAATAAGCCTTGGGAGGACGAAAATGACCTAAATGTTCAACCAATGACAAAAATGTACTTATTGGATGCACAAGATTGGTTAAAAACCCTAATTGGACGAGAATAAGCCTTGGGAGGACGAAAATGACCTAAATGTTCAACCAATGACACAAAATAACTTATTGGATGCACAAGTTTGATTAAAAACCTTAATTGGACGAGAATAAGCCTAGGGAGGACGAAAAAGACTTAAATGATCAACCAAAGACACAAGCGTACTTATTGGATGCACAAGATTGGTTAAAAACCCTAATTGGAAGAGAATAAGCCTAGGGAGGACGAAAATGACCTAAATGTTCAACCAATGAAACAAAATCACTTATTGGATGCACAAGATTTGTTAAAAACCCTAATTGGATGAGAATAAGCCTAGGGAGGACGAAAATGACCTAACTATTCAACCAATGACACAAAATCACTTATTGGATGCACAA
>JBBPBP010001059.1:0-10519 GCA_037974735.1 Cicer chorassanicum
ATTTCATCTGCACATTTCGGGCGATTTTCGTACCACCCGACAAAAATGGGCTGAAATCGGTATTTTTGGGCCAGACGATGGCTAGGGTTTGCAATCCGACACGAAACCTGAGACACAGTCATAAATTGAATAGAAGAATGCTACAAGGATCTCGCGGTCGTCGATTTCATCTGCACTTTTCGGGCGATTTTCGTACCACCCGACAAAAATGGGCCGAAATCGGTATTTTCGGGCCAAACGATGGCTAAGGTTTGCAATCCGACACGGAACCCGAGACACAGTCATAAATTTTGGAGAAGAATCCTACAAGGATCTCGCGGTCGTCAATTTCATCTGGACTTTTCAGGCCATTTTCGTACCACCCGACAAAAATGGGCTGAAATCGGTATTTTCGAGCCACACGATGGCTAGGGTTTGAAATCCGACATGAAACCCGATACACAGTCATAAATTTAGGAGAAGAATGCTACAAGAATCTCGCGGTCGTCGATTTCATCTGCATTTTTCGGGCGATTTTCGTACCACCCGACAAAAATGGGCCGAAATCGGTATTTTCGGGCCACACGATGGCTAGGGTATGAAATCCGACACGGAACCCAAGACACAGTCATAAATTTAGGAGAAGAATGCTACAAGAATCTCGCGGTCGTCGATTTCATCTGCACTTTTCGGGCGATTTTGGTACCACCCGACAAAAAAGGGCCAAAATCGGTATTTTCAGGCCACACGATGGCTAGGGTTTGAATTCCGACACGAAACCCGAGACACAGTCATAAATTTAGGAGAAGAATGCTACAAGAATCTCGCGGTCGTCGATTTCATCTGCACTTTTCGGGCGATTTTCGTACCACCCGACAAAAATTAGCCGAAATCGGTATTTTCGGGTTAGATGATGGCTAGGGTTTGAAATCAGACACGAAACCCGAGACACATTCATATAATGAGGAGAAGAATGCTACAAGGATCTCGCGGTCGTCGATTTCATCTGCACTTTTCGGGCGATTTTCGTACCACCCGACAAAAATGGGCCAAAATCGGTATTTTCGGGCCAAACGATGGCTAGGGTTTGAAATTTGACACGGAACCCGAAATACATTCATAAATTTAGGAGAAGAATACTACAAGGATCTCGCGTTCGTCGATTTAACCTGCACTTTTCGGGCGATTTTCGTTCCACCCGACAAAAATGGGCCGAAATCGGTATTTTCGGGCCACACGATGGCTAGGCTTTGAAATCCGACACGATACCCGAGACACAGTCATAAATTGAGGAGAAGAATGCTACAAGGATCTCGCGGTCGTCGATTTCATCTGCACTTTTCGGGCGATTTTCGTACCACCCGACAAAAATGGGCCGAAATCGGAATTTTCGGGCCAAACGATGTCTAGGGTTTGAAATCCGACACGAAACCCGAGACACAGTCATATATTTTGGAGAAGAATGCTACAAGGATCTCGCGGTCGTCGATTTCATCTGGACTTTTCGGGCGATTTTCGTACCACCCGACAAAAATGGGCCGAAATCGGTATTTTCGGGCCAAACGATTGCTAGGGTTTGAAATCCGACACGAAACCCGAGACTAAGTCATAAATTTAGGAGAAGAATGCTACAAGAATCTCGCGGTCGTCGATTTCATCTGCGCTTTTCGGGCGATTTTCGTACCACCCTTCAAAAATGGGCCGAAATCAGTATTTTCGGGCCAGACGATTGCTAGGGTTTGAAATTTGACACGGAACCCGAGATACAGTCATAAATTTAAGAGAAGAATACTACAAGGATCTTGCAGTCGTCGATTTAATCTGCACTTTTCGGGCGATTTTCATACCACCCGACAAAAATGGGCCGAAATTGGTATTTTCGGGCCACACGATGGCTAGGGTTTGAAATCTGACACGAAACCCGAGACACAGTCATAAATTTAGGAGAAGAATGCTACAAGAATCTCGCGGTCGTCGATTTCATCTGCACTTTTTGGGTGATTTTCGTACCACTTGACAAAAATGGGCCGAAATCGGTATTTTCGGGCCAAACGATGGCTAGGGTTTGAAATCCGACACGAAACCCAAGACACAGTCATAAATTTAGGAGAAGAATGCTTCAAGAATCTCGCGGTCGTCGATTTCATCTGCACTTTTCGGGCGATTTTCGTACCACCCGACAAAAATTAGCCGAAATCGGTATTTTCGGGCCAGACGATGGCTAGGGTTTGAAATCCGACACGGAACCCGAGACACATTCATAAATTGAGGAGAAGAATGCTACAAGGATCTCGCGGTCGTCGATTTCATCTGCACTTTTCGGGCGATTTTCGTACCACCCGACAAAAATGGGCTGAAATCGGTATTTTCGGGCCAGACGATGGCTAGGGTTTGAAATCCGACACAGAACCCGAGACACAGTCATAAATTTTGGAGAAGAATGCTATAAGGATCTCGCGGTCGTCGATTTCATCTACACTTTTCGGGCGATTTTCGTACCACCCGACAAAAATGGGCTGAAATCGGTATTTTTGGGCCAGACGATGGCTAAGCTTTGCAATCCGACACGGAACCCGAGACACAGTCATAAATTTTGGAGAAGAATGCTACAAGGATCTCGCGGTCGTCGATTTCATCTGGACTTTTCAGACCATATTCGTACCACCCGACAAAAATGGGCTAAAATCGGTATTTTCGGGCCAGACGATGGCTAGGGTTTGAAATCTGACACGGAACACGAGACACAGTCATAAAATTAGGAGAAGAATGCTACAAGGATCTCGCGGTCGTCGATTTCATCTGCACTTTTCGGGCGATTTTCGTACCACTCGACAAAAATAGGCCGAAATCGGTATTTTTGGGCCAGACGATGGCTAGGGTTTGAAATCCTACACGGAACCCGAGACACAGTCATAAATTGAGGAGAAGAATGCTACAAGGATCTCGCGGTCGTCGATTTCATCTGCACTTTTCGGGCGATTTTCGTACCACCCGACAAAAATGGGCCGAAATCGGTATTTTCAGGCCAGACGATGGCTAGGGTTTGAAATCCGACACGAAACCCGAGACACAGTCATAAATTTAGGAGAAGAATGCTACAAGAATCTCGCGGTCGTCGATTTCATCTGCACTTTTCGGGCGATTTTCGTACCACCCGACAAAAATGGGCCGAAATCGGTATTTTCGGGCCAAACGATGGCAGGGGTTTTAAATCCGACACGGAACCCGAGACACAGTCATAAATTTAGGAGAAGAATGCTACAAGAATCTCGCGGTCGTCGATTTCATCTGCACTTTTCGGGCGATTTTCGTACCACCCGACAAAAATGGGCCGAAATCGGTATTTTCGGGCTTTACGATGGCTAGGGTTTGAAATTTGACACGGAACCCGAGACACGGTCATAAATTTAGGAGAAGAATGCTACAAGAATCTCGCGGTCGTCGATTTCATCTGCATTTTTCGGGCGATTTTCGTACAACCCGACAAAAATGGGCCGAAATCGGTATTTTCGGGCCAGACGATGGCTAGGGTTTGAAATCCGACACCGAACCCGAGACACAATCAAAAATTTTGGAGAAGAATGCTATAAGGATCTCGCGGTCGTCGATTTCATCTGCACATTTCGGGCGATTTTCGTACCACCCGACAAAAATGGGCTGAAATCGGTATTTTTGGGCCAGACGATGGCTAGGGTTTGCAATCCGACACGAAACCTGAGACACAGTCATAAATTGAATAGAAGAATGCTACAAGGATCTCGCGGTCGTCGATTTCATCTGCACTTTTCGGGCGATTTTCGTACCACCCGACAAAAATGGGCCGAAATCGGTATTTTCGGGCCAGACGATGGCTAGGGTTTGAAATCCGACACAGAACCCGAGACACAGTCATAAATTTTGGAGAAGAATGCTATAAGGATCTCGCGATCGTCGATTTCATCTACACTTTTCGGGCGATTTTCGTACCACCCGAAAAAAATGGGCCGAAATCGGTATTTTTGGGCCAGACGATGGCTAGGCTTTGCAATCCGACACGGAACCCGAGACATAGTCATAAATTTTGGAGAAGAATGCTACAAGGATATCGCGGTCGTCGATTTCATCTGGACTTTTCAGACCATATTCGTACCACCCGACAAAAATAGGCCGAAATCGGTATTTTCGGGCCAGACGATGGCTAGGGTTTGAAATCTGACACGGAACTCGAGACACAGTCATAAAATTAGGAGAAGAATGCTACAAGGATCTCGTGGTCGTCGATTTCATCTGCACTTTTCGGGCGATTTTCGTACCACCCGACAAAAATTAGCCGAAATCGGTATTTTCGGGCCAGACGATGGCTAGGGTTTGAAATCCGACACGGAACCCGAGACACATTCATAAATTGAGGAGAAGAATGCTACAAGGATCTCGCGGTCGTCGATTTCATCTGCACTTTTCGGGCGATTTTCGTACCACCCGACAAAAATGGGTTGAAATCGGTATTTTCGGGCCAGACGATGGCTAGGGTTTGAAATCTGACACGGAACCCGAGACACAGTCATAAATTGAATAGAAGAATGCTACAAGGATCTCGCGGTCGTCGATTTCATCTGCACTTTTCGAGCGATTTTCGTACCACCCGACAAAAATGGGCTGAAATCGGTATTTTCAAGCAAGACGATGGCTAGGGTTTGCAATCCGACACGGAACCCGAGACACAGTCATAAATTTTAGAGAAGAATGCTACAAGGACCTCGCGGTCGTCGATTTCATCTGGACTTTTCAGGCCATTTTCGTACCACCCGACAAAAATGGGCCGAAATCGGTATTTTTGGGCCAGACGATGGCTAGGGTTTGAAATTCGACACGGAACCTGAGAAACAGTCATAAATTGAGGAGAAGAATGCTACAAGGATCTCGCGGTCGTCGATTTCATCTGCACTTTTCGAGCGATTTTCGTACCACCCGACAAAAATGGGCCGAAATCGGTATTTTCGGGCCAAACGATGGCTAGGGTTTGAAATCCGACACGAATCCCGAGACACAATCATAAATTTAGGCGAAGAATGCTAAAAGAATCTCGCGGTTGTCGTTTTCATCTGCACTTTTCGAGCGATTTTCGTACCACCCGACAAAAATGGGCTGAAATCGGTATTTTCGGGCCAGACGATGGCTAGGGTTTGAAATCCGACACAGAACCCGAGACACAGTCATAAATTTTGGAGAAGAATGCTATAAGGATCTCGCGGTCGTCGATTTCATCTACACTTTTCGGGCGATTTTCGTACCACCCGACAAAAATGGGCTGAAATCGGTATTTTTGGGCCAGACGATGGCTAAGCTTTGCAATCCGACACGGAACCCGAGACACAGTCATAAATTTTGGAGAAGAATGCTACAAGGATCTCGCGGTCGTCGATTTCATCTGGACTTTTCAGACCATATTCGTACCACCCGACAAAAATGGGCTAAAATCGGTATTTTCGGGCCAGACGATGGCTAGGGTTTGAAATCTGACACGGAACACGAGACACAGTCATAAAATTAGGAGAAGAATGCTACAAGGATCTCGCGGTCGTCGATTTCATCTGCACTTTTCGGGCGATTTTCGTACCACTCGACAAAAATAGGCCGAAATCGGTATTTTTGGGCCAGACGATGGCTAGGGTTTGAAATCCTACACGGAACCCGAGACACAGTCATAAATTGAGGAGAAGAATGCTACAAGGATCTCGCGGTCGTCGATTTCATCTGCACTTTTCGGGCGATTTTCGTACCACCCGACAAAAATGGGCTGAAATCGGTATTTTCGGGCCAGACGATGGCTAGGGTTTGAAATCTGACACGGAACCCGAGACACAGTCATAAGTTTTGGAGAAGAATGCTACAAGGATCTCGCGGTCGTCGATTTCATCTGCACTTTTCGGGCGATTTTCGTACCACCCGACAAAAATGGGCCGAAATCGGTATTTTCGGGCCAGACGATGGCTAGGGTTTGAAATCTGACACGGAACCCAAGACACATTCATAAATTTAGGAGAAGAGTGCTACAAGGATCTCGCGGTCGTCGATTTCATCTGCACTTTTCGGGCGATTTTCGTACCACCCGACAAAAATGGGCTGAAATCGGTATTTTCAAGCAAGACAATGGCTAGGGTTTGCAATCTGACACGGAACCCGAGACACAGCCATAAATTTTGGAGAAGAATGCTACAAGGATCTCGCGGTCGTCGATTTCATCTGGACTTTTCAGGCCATTTTCGTACCACTCGACAAAAATCGGCCGAAATCGGTATTTTTGGGCCAGACGATGGCTAGGGTTTGAAATCCGACACGAAACCTGAGAAACAGTCATAAATTGAGGAGAAGAATGCTACAAGGATCTCGCGGTCGTCGATTTCATTTGCACTTTTCGAGCGATTTTCGTACCACCCGACAAAAATGGGCTGAAATCGGTATTTTCGGGCCAAACGATGGCTAGGGTTTGAAATCCGACACGAATCCCGAGACACAGTCATAAATTTAGGAGAAGAATGCTAAAAAAATCTCGCGGTTGTCGTTTTCATCTGCACTTTTCGAGCGATTTTCGTACCACCCGACAAAAATGGGCCGAAATCGGTATTTTCGGGCCAGAAGATGGCTAGGGTTTGAAATTTGACACGGAACCCAAGACACATTCATAAATTTAGGAGAAGAATGCTACAAGGATCTCGCGGTCGTCGATTTAATCTGCACTTTTCGGGCGATTTTCGTACCACCCGACAAAAATGGGCCAAAATCGGTATTTTCGGGCCACACGATGGCTAGGGTTTGAAATCCGACACGAAACCCGAGACACAATCATAAATTTAGGAGAAGAATGCTACAAGAATCACGCGGTCGTCGATTTCATCTGCACTTTTCGGGCGATTTTCGTACCACCAGACAAAAATGGGCAGAAATCGGTGTTTTAGGGCCAGATGATGGTTAGGGTTTGAAATCTGACACGGAACCCGAGACACAGTCAAAAATTTAGGAGAAGAATGCTACAAGGATCTCGCGGTCGTCGATTTAATCTGCACTTTTCGGGCGATTTTCGTACAACCCGACAAAAATGGGCCAAAATCGGTATTTTCGGGGCAAACGATGGCTAGGGTTTGAAATCCGACATGAAACCCAAGACACAATCATAAATTTAGGAGAAGAATGCTACAAGAATCTCGCGATCGTCGATTTCATCTGCACTTTTCGGGCGATTTTCGTACCACCCGACAAAAATTAGCCGAAATCGGTATTTTCGGGCCTGACGATGGCTAGGGTTTGAAATCCGACACGGAACCTGAGACACATTCATAAATTGAGGAGAAGAATGCTACAAGGATCTCGCGGTCGTCGATTTCATCTGCACTTTTCGGGCGATTTTCGTACCACCAGACAAAAATGGGCAGAAATCGGTGTTTTAGGGCCAGATGATGGCTAGGGTTTGAAATCAGACACGGAACCCGAGACACAGTCATAAATTTAGGAGAAGAATGCTACAAGGATCTCGCGGTCGTCGATTTAATCTGCACTTTTCGGGCGATTTTCGTACAACCCGACAAAAATGGGCCAAAATCGGTATTTTCGGGCCAAACGATGGCTAGGGTTTGAAATCCGACATGAAACCCAAGACACAATCATAAATTTAGGAGAAGAATGCTACAAGAATCTCGCGGTCGTCGATTTCATCTGTACTTTTCGGGCGATTTTCGTACCACCCGACAAAAATGGGCCGAAATCGGTATTTTCGGGCCAGACGATGGCTAGGGATTGAAATCCGACACGGAACCCGAGACACAGTCATAAATTGAATAGAAGAATGCTACAAGAATCTCGCGGTCGTCGATTTCATCTGCACTTTTCGGGCGATTTTGGTACCACCCGACAAAAAAGGGCCAAAATCGGTATTTTCAGGCCACACGATGGCTAGGGTTTGAAATCAGACACGAAACCCGAGACACATTCATAAAATGAGGAGAAGAATGCTACAAGGATCTCGCGGTCGTCGATTTCATCTGCACTTTTCGGGCGATTTTCGTACCACCCGACAAAAATGGGCCGAAATCGGTATTTTCGGGCCAGACGATGGCTAGGGTTTGAAATTTGACACGGAACCCGAAATACATTCATAAATTTAGGAGAAGAATACTACAAGGATCTCGCGTTCGTCGATTTAATCTGCACTTTTCGGGCGATTTTCGTTCCACCCGACAAAAATGGGCCGAAATCGGTATTTTCGGGCCACACGATGGCTAGGCTTTGAAATCCGACACGAAACCCGAGGCACAGTCATAAATTTAGGAGAAGAATGCTACAAGAATCTCGCGGTCGTCGATTTAATCTGCACTTTTCGGGCGATTTTCGTTCCACCCGACAAAAATGGGCCGAAATCGGTATTTTCGGGCCACACGATGGCTAGGCTTTGAAATCCGACACGAAACCCGAGACACAGTCATAAATTTAGGAGAAGAATGCTACAAGAATCTCGCGGTCGTCGATTTCATCTGCACTTTTCGGGCGATTTTCGTACCACCCGACAAAAATGGGCCGAAATCGGTATTTTCGGGCCAAACGATGGCAGGGGTTTTAAATCTGACACGAAACCCGAGACACAGTCATAAATTTAGGAGAAGAATGCTACAAGAATCTCGCGGTCGTCGATTTCATCTGCACTTTTCGGGCGATTTTCGTACCACCCGACAAAAATGGGCCGAAATCGGTATTTTCGGGCTAGACGATGGCTAGGGTTTGAAATCCGACACGGAACCCGAGACACATTCATAAATTTAGGAGAAGAATGCTACAAGGATCTCGCGGTCGTCGATTTCATCTGCACTTTTCGGGCGATTTTCGTACCACCCGACAAAAATGGGCTGAAATCGGTATTTTCGGGCCAGACGATGGCTAGGGTTTGAAATCCGACACAGAACCCGAGACACAGTCATAAATTTTGGAGAAGAATGCTATAAGGATCTCGCGGTCGTCGATTTCATCTACACTTTTCGGGCGATTTTCGTACCACCCGACAAAAATGGGCTGAAATCGGTATTTTTGGGCCAGACGATGGCTAAGCTTTGCAATCCGACACGGAACCCGAGACACAGTCATAAATTTTGGAGAAGAATGCTACAAGGATCTCGCGGTCGTCGATTTCATCTGGACTTTTCAGACCATATTCGTACCACCCGACAAAAATGGGCTAAAATCGGTATTTTCGGGCCAGACGATGGCTAGGGTTTGAAATCTGACACGGAACACGAGACACAGTCATAAAATTAGGAGAAGAATGCTACAAGGATCTCGCGGTCGTCGATTTCATCTGCACTTTTCGGGCGATTTTCGTACCACTCGACAAAAATAGGCCGAAATCGGTATTTTTGGGCCAGACGATGGCTAGGGTTTGAAATCCTACACGGAACCCGAGACACAGTCATAAATTGAGGAGAAGAATGCTACAAGGATCTCGCGGTCGTCGATTTCATCTGCACTTTTTGGGCGATTTTCGTACCACCCGACAAAAATGGGCCGAAATCGGTATTTTCGGGCCAGACGATGGCTAGGGTTTGAAATCCGACACGGAACCCGAGACACAGTCATAAATTTTGGAGAAGAATGCCACAAGGATCTCGCAATCATCGATTTCATCTGGACTTTTCGGGCGATTTTCGTACCACCCAACAAAAATGGGCCGAAATCGGTATTTTCGGGCCAGGCGATGGCTAGGGTTTGAAATCTGACACGGAACCTGAGACACAATCATAAATTTAGGAGAAGAATGCTACAAGGATCTCGCGGTCGTCGATTTCATCTGGACTTTTCGGACGATTTTCGTACCACCCGACAAAAATGGGCCGAAATCGGTATTTTCGGGCCAGACGATGGCTAGGGTTTGAAATCTGACACGGAACCCGAGACACAGTCATAAATTTAGGAGAAGAATGCTACAAGGATCTCGCGGTCCTTGATATCATCTAGACTTTTCGGGCGATTTTCGTACCACGCGACAAAAATGGGCTGAAATCGGTATTTTCAGGCCAGACGCTTGCTATTGTTTGATATCTGACACGGAACCCGAGACACAGTCATAAATTTTGGAGAAGAATGCTACAAGGATCTCGCGGTCATCGATTTCATCTGGACTTTTCGGGCGATTTTCGTACCAGCCGACAAAAATGGGTCGAAATCGGTATTTTCGGGCCATACGATGGCTAGGGTTTGAAATCTGACACGGAACCCGAGACACAGTCATAAATTTAGGAGAAGAATCCTACAAGGATCTCGCGGTCCTCGATTTCATCTGGACTTTTCGGGCGATTTTCGTACCACCCGACAAAAATGGGCCGAAATCGGTATTTTCAGGCCAGACGATTGCTAGGGTTTGAAATCCGACACGGAACCCGAGACACAGTCATAAATTTAGGAGAAGAATGCTACAAGGATCTCGCGGTCGTCGATTTCATCTGTACTTTTCGGGCGATTTTCGTACCACCCGACAAAAATGGGCCGAAATCGGTATTTTCGGGCCAGACGATGGCTAGGG
>JBBPBP010001060.1:0-14693 GCA_037974735.1 Cicer chorassanicum
ATATCTTAGAAGGAAAATTCTTCGAATTCCCTTTAAAGCAGAATCAAAGAGTTAGCCCAGTAGAAGTAAGTTTCAAGTCTAATACTTGCCTAGATACTTCCCCATCAGAAATAACCAAAAATGGTAATATCACAAACTACAATCCATGCATGACAAATTCAATTCAAATAAATGATCATGAAGATGAGATCTGTCAGCCACAAAATGACCACCTTAAAAAAGGGCATTTTATAAAAATATCTAAAACTCAGCCATTACGAAATAGTTTAAATGATACGGATGATGCTGATGATACAGATGAGCTGGCCCTTATGGTCAATATAAATCAGGAGCCAAATACCTATAAGCAAGCCATACAGAGTGATTATCATCACCAATGGACAGAGGCGAAGCGAGTCGAAATCGATGAGCTTCAACGCCAAAACACTTGGACGTTAACAGAACTCCCAAAAGGTAAAATTCCACTCAAAGGAAGATGGGTGTATAAATTAAAAACAGACCTGAAAGGAGAGATCATCAAATATAAAGCAAGATGGGTCGTTAAGGGCTTCTCGCAAATACCAGGAATAGACTTTGAGGAAACATTTTCAACTACTTGCCGACCAGAGTCGTACCGAATGATATTCATCCTAGCGATGCATATGGAATGGCATCTTCAACAGTATGATGTTAAAAACGCATTCATACATGCCGACATAGATCATGAAATCTTTGTCGAGCAACCACATGGATTTGAAAATCCAGCAGAAAGCAGTCATCAAAACGGTAAACTGTTTTGTAGGCTTAATAAAGCCCTTTATGGTTTAAAACAGTCGCCAAGGCTTTGGTATGAGCACCTTCTTCACATTCTCAAGAGGCATGGATTTACAGAAATGCCATATGACGGTGCAATCTTTATCCATCGCATACACAAAGTAATTATCGCATGTCATGTAGATGATTTGATTATGACAGGGCCTAGTATGACAATCATAGATGATATCATATCCAAACTTTCGGAAAGTTTGAAAATTGAAAAGATTGGAAATATCAACCAATTTCTCGGGATGCAAATAATTACTGATTATCAGAATAAGAGCATCCAAATTAACCAAAACAAATATACTGCAAATTTATTGGAGAAATTTAATAAGCAAAATGCAAAGCCAGTGACGTCCCCAGTCGAGCTAGGTTTTAATCTTGAAAAATCAGAAGAAATTTCTTCCAGAGAGTATATTCATATGTACCAACAACAGGTTGGATCTTTACTCTATCTAGCCATTAATACTAGACCCGACATATCATATGCAGTAAACAGATGCGCTAGATACATGTCAAACCCTAATGAGACCCACTATAGGGCTCTAAATCGAGTTTGGAAATACGTAGCAATGTACCCTAATTTGGGGCTTTATTATGACTGTTCAACAGTAAATGAATATATATTAGGTTATACCGATGCTGACTGGGGTGGAGACACAATAAACCGCAAAAGTACTAGTGGATATATTTTCCAATTAAATGGAAACATTATTAGTTGGCTAAGCATGCAGCAAAAGACTGTCGCATTATCAAGCTGTGAAGCCGAGTACATGGCGTTTAAAGAAGCAATAAAAGAAAGCATCTATCTTAATAGTATGATAAATTACTATTATGATTTGTTGGAGCTTAACATTCCTAAACAAATACCAACGCTGGTGACGGATAGCGAATCAGCAATGAAACTTGCCAATAATCCCGAATTTCACAAAAAAACTAAACATATACATATTAAATACCACTATATTCGACATCACATAAAAGAAAAAGATGTGCGATTTGAACACGTTGGTACGAAGCAACAAAAAGCAGATGGGTTCACGAAAGGCCTAGACACAATAAAGCATAAGAGCTTTTTACGTACTTTAAAATTAAAGTAGGAAAATGCTCTTACGGGGGGCTATGAGAAGATAAATCGAGAACCGGCCATGCGCCAACATGGATACCATTACGTTATACAAAACTATGTATAACTGTTACTCTGACATACTAAGACATGTAGAGGACTAGGCAAAGTTTCCCGGTGATGGTTGCTCAAAAAGAAATCTGGTGGCTGAGACCATCGATTTATTAAACCCCTGCTAACTCGCTCAATATTGGTCCAATCCGGTCGAATTTGGTACCAATCGCTTCAGAATGACGCGCTGCATCCAGTGGTGATCTCAGATCCCCGAAATTCGAATTTTTGACTCTTCTGCAAGGCATGCAAGATCAGATCTTGTCTGCCACTCTTTTTCCATGACAGTGCATAAAATGTACGATGGTTTTTTAATGAGGGTAGACTAGTGAAGGTCGGTGATGTCAACTGCAGTCGAATGAATGCCGGTGTGCATGACAAGGATCGGAAATTGTCAAGATAGTGAGACCTTTAAGTCTGGACTCACCACACCAAGAAATAAGAAATCTTACCTGCATGATTAATCTCTCGGGCGCTAATCTTGAGCTCCGGACATGGACACCATGCTTCCGAATGATACCATGGGTCGGACAACTAAAGAGTAGACTAGCGCTGGATTATATAATGGTGACCCTTGGAGGACTCAGGAGAGAAAAGCAATATCCAGAATGGTCAGCGTTGGGATAGTTTGGGATTCCCACTTCATGAGTTCTCATTTCATTTCACTTTCTCTTCACTTCTGAGCTAGGTATACCTAAGCCTCCAAATGTATATAATCTTCTACTACTCCCACTATTTGTGTGTTATCTCTAGAGATATACATCTTCACTGACATCTTTCTACACATCATAAAAAAACAGTCAACAGTCAACAATCATACATAATTCTCACTCAATCTAGGTCAATTATCTTCATTATTAACTATACACATAACAATCAAAATCCGTGACACATATCTCGATAAGTATCATTTCAATATCATCCCATCATCCCATCAAATCATCGCTTATAATTACCATTCACACCTAGTATCATACCTCCTGTATTCTGAATTACTTAACATTCAATCTCCTATCTATCTTGTCTTTTATAACAGTATCGATCTATCTCATATCTCTTACGCTTCTTTATTTTATCTTTTTACAATCTCGTACCTCATAATTTTTCATAATTATTTCTTCATTTGTCTCATTAAGTGATAGTATGACCCAGTGTTATGAATTTCACCAAGATACGTATGGTGATGACTTTTATATTGAGCCAATTATCATCTTTTCGATGAGATCTGGATGATGCCTATGCATGTTAGAATTAATATTCTTATAGTAACACACTCAATAGCAAACTACGATCATCCAGATCACAGACAGGAACATCAAAAACCAAAAATTTCGAAAAACAAATTCTAATACTCGCAATTAATATCAATCGATAGAGGTGATCGAGCGCATTACAAAACTGAAATCAGCAACTCAATCGGCCCAGCCGTTGTGTAGCTATTTCAATTTTCATGTTTTTTCGGCCCGGAACAGTTGATTTTGCCTAGAAAACACGACTCCAACCTCTACCATCACCAAATTTTACTCATTTGAAAATATTATACGATCAATCAAAAGACAAAAATTATATCAGTTACAATAGAAAATTTCATAAACATGGCAGAAGTGGTGAAAGTGCTAAGACACTTTATGAGAAGATAAATCGAGAACCGGCCATGCGCCAACATGGATACCATTACGTTATACAAAACTATGTATAACTGTTACTCTGACATACTAAGACATGTAGAGGACTAGGCAAAGTTTCCCGGTGATGGTTGCTCAAAAAGAAATCTGGTGGCTGAGACCATCGATTTATTAAACCCCTGCTAACTCGCTCAATATTGGTCTAATCCGGTCGAATTTGGTACCAATCGCTTCAGAATGACGCGCTGCATCCAGTGGTGATCTCAGATCCCCAAAATTCGAATTTTTGACTCTTCTGCAAGGCATGCAAGATCAGATCTTGTCTGCCACTCTTTTTCCATGACAGTGCATAAAATGTACGATGGTTTTTTAATGAGGGTAGACTAGTGAAGGTCGGTGATGTCAACTGCAGTCGAATGAATGCTGGTGTGCATGACAAGGATCGGAAATTGTCAAGATAGTGAGACCTTTAAGTCTGGACTCACCACACCAAGAAATAAGAAATCTTACCTGCATGATTAATCTCTCGGGCGCTAATCTTGAGCTCCGGACATGGACACCATGCCTCCGAATGATACTATGGGTCGGACAACTAAAGAGTAGACTAGCGCTGGATTATATAATGATGACCCTTGGAGGACTCAGGAGAGAAAAGCAATATCCAGAATGGTCAGCGTTGGGATAGTTTGGGATTCCCACTTCATGAGTTCTCATTTCATTTCACTTTCTCTTCACTTCTGAGCTAGGTATACCTAAGCCTCCAAATGTATATAATCTTCTACTACTCCCACTATTTGTGTGTTATCTCTAGAGATATACATCTTCACTGACATCTTTCTACACATCATAAAAAACAGTCAACAGTCAACAATCATACATAATTCTCACTCAATCTAGGTCAATTATCTTCATTATTAACTATACACATAACAATCAAAATCCGTGACACATATCTCGATAAGTATCATTTCAATATCATCCCATCATCCCATCAAATCATCGCTTATAATTACCATTCACACCTAGTATCATACCTCCTGTATTCTGAATTACTTAACATTCAATCTCCTATCTATCTTGTCTTTTATAACAGTATCGATCTATCTCATATCTCTTACGCTTCTTTATTTTATCTTTTTACAATCTCGTACCTCATAATTTTTCATAAATATATAATAATATTAATTCTAACATGCATAGGCATCATCCAGATCTCATCGAAAAGATGATAATTGGCTCAATATAAAAGTCATCACCATACGTATCTTGGTGAAATTCATAACACTGGGTCATACTATCACTTAATGAGACAAATGAAGAAATAATGAACTACATAAGATAAAAGATATCAAGTACTCGATGATAGCTCTTATCCCTGTTGCAACTCTTTTCCAAGACAGTACATAAATTGTACGTTGGTTTTTAATGAGAGCAACAGGGGTATGAGGCTGATCATTAAGAATTATCATATCATAATATGCTGGAATCAAATGTTCAAATATGAACAATTATGTTTTGAAGGTCACGTGATTTTAGATGACCAAACTTATAACCCTGCTATCTCTGCCAATCTTAGCCCAATTCGGTATAAATTTATACCGTTCGACTAGTAATGACATGAAGATTCCGAATTCTGGTTTTTGCAGGGATAACCTGGCAAATTCAGAGACCGCATATCAATACCCCTGTTACATGGGTATAATTGTGTTCAGCTAGGCGACTTTGGGCCATAACTTATTTAAGTCATTAAAATTGCAGGGGTTTTGAGAGAGTTATAACCCAAAGCGTATAAGAGCGATTTCATTGTTTGGGATAATTTTATATTTCTCGTCATGAATATATTTTGTGGAAATGCCAAGACTTATTTTGTATGGCTTTTCACTATGCTGTATTTGGTTAGTCAATTTTCTTAGGAGGAAAATTTTCTATAAGTATGAGAGGTCCCCCCAAGATTTATGAAAAAAAAAATTAATCATTCTTTTCATCATTTTATATACTCATACTCAACACCATAAAAATTATCACAATCACCATATTCTCATATCATCATAAATTTCAATATAAACCTTTATTTATTCTTTACTTCTATCTAATAAATATTTATATATATCTTACTATTAATTATATCAAATTTAACCAAACATCCATCGTCCAGTTAAGGCTTCCATATCCACGAGTGATAAACATTATGATAAGTTTCTATACCTCATCTCTTCCTTTCATCCTTAATAGATAATGCTAATAATACATGATTGATGATAGTGATATTGAACCATGCCTCCGATACATCCTCCATTCCATCCTCATAAGATTCCTCCTGAGCTTCCAAGATATATATACCTTTTTACAGACATAAATCTTGCACACCGATTTACTGCAAAAGTTATGTCAGGTCGTGTATTCATTGCGAGATATATTAGTGATCCAACTTGCTGTTGGAAAGTGTGAATTTCCTCTGTACTTGCTTGTTCTTCGGATTTCTCAAGATTTACACCAAGTTAAACTGGAGATGTCACTGGTGACAGATTGCTTTTGTTAAACTTGTTTAATAATTTCGTCGTATATTTTTGTTGTGATATATGAATCTTTAAAAAGGGATATATCTTGGGAAGCTTATAAAGAAAATCGGAATAGGAACAGATAAGATAGTGCTTGGTTTGATAGAAAACAGCTTGCAGTGGTGTAGTTGTAAGTCAACAGATTTGTTATAGTATGGGATGATAAAGAGACAACTGTGACAAATACTTAACACTATTGGATCGATGAGTAACTTAGACACAGTGGTCAAGTTGGCAGTAACGTATGGGTCGAGATAGAGAATATATTTAAATTGATATTAAAGATAAGATATTTTATAAGATCGTTTAGTGAATATGATAAAGATGATCAAGATGATGGGGGGAGTAGTCAGATATTATATACACATTTGAGGCCGAGACATTCCTAGCTAAGAAAAGAAGTAAAAGTGAAGTTGAATGAGAACTCATGAAGTGGGAATCGCAAACTATCCCAACGCTGATCACCCTGAACAATTCTTTTCTCCACTAAGTCCTCCAAGGGTATAATTATCTAATCCAGCCCCTGACTACTCCTCAGATGTCCGACCCATGATATTGCTCAGACAAGGTGTCTATGTCCGGAGCTCAAGACTAGTGTCCGAGATATTTATGATGCAGGTGAGATTTTATGAAAAATTATGAGGTACGAGATTGTAAAAAGATAAAATAAAGAAGCGTAAGAGATATGAGATAGATCGATACTGTTATAAAAGACAAGATAGATAGGAGATTGAATGTTAAGTAATTCAGAATACAGGAGGTATGATACTAGGTGTGAATGGTAATTATAAGCGATGATTTGATGGGATGATGGGATGATATTGAAATGATACTTATCGAGATATGTGTCACGGATTTTGATTGTTATGTGTATAGTTAATAATGAAGATAATTGACCTAGATTGAGTGAGAATTATGTATGATTGTTGACTGTTGACTGTTTTTTATGATGTGTAGAAAGATGTCAGTGAAGATGTATATCTCTTTTTTAATAACACACAAATAGTGGGAGTATTAGAAGATTATATACATTTGGAGGCTTAGGTATACCTAGCTCAGAAGTGAAGAGAAAGTGAAATGAAATGAGAACTCATGAAGTGGGAATCCCAAACTATCCCAACGCTGACCATTCTGGATATTGCTTTTCTCTCCTGAGTCCTCCAAGGGTCACCATTATATAATCCAGCGCTAGTCTACTCTTTAGTTGTCCGACCCATGGTATCATTCGGAAGCATGGTGTCCATGTCCGGAGCTCAAGATTAGCGCCCGAGAGATTAATCATGCAGGTAAGATTTCTTATTTCTTGGTGTGGTGAGTCCAGACTTAAAGGTCTCACTATCTTGACAATTTCCGATCCTTGTCATGCACACCAGCATTCATTCGACTGCAGTTGACATCACCGATCTTCACTAGTCTACCCTCATTAAAAAACCATCGTACATTTTATGCACTGTCATGGAAAAAGAGTGGCAGACAAGATCTGATCTTGCATGCCTTGCAGAAGAGTTAAAATTCGACTTTTGGGGATCTGAGATCACCACTAGATGCAGCGCGTCATTCTGAAGCGATTGGTACCAAATTCGACCGGATTGGACCAATATTGAGCGAGTTAGCAGGGGTTTAATAAATCGATGGTCTCAGCCACCAGATTTCTTTTTGAGCAACCATCACCGGGAAACTTTGCCTAGTCCTCTACATGTCTTAGTATGTCAGAGTAACAGTTATACATAGTTTTGTATAACGTAATGGTATCCATGTTGGCGCATGGCCGGTTCTCGATTTATCTTCTCATAAAAACCATCAATTTAAACCAAGGAAAATACACATCTATGTTGTTGAATAAATTTAGCAAAATCCATTTAACCCCAGTTTCATCCCCAGTGGAAATGGGAATAAATCTAGAAAAATCTAGTGAAACAGCTAATGATAAGGATATACATCAATACCAGCAGGAAGAAGGTTCACTGATATATCTTGCAATGAATACTAGGCCAGATATAACATATGCAGTGAATAAATGTGCCAGATTCATGTCCAATCCAGATGCAACCCACTTCAAGGCTCTTGACCGAATTTGGAAATACCTCAATGGAAATCCAAGACTTGGCCTTTTCTATGATTGCTGCGTAATAAATCAAAGCATACTTGGCTATACGGACTCTGACTGGGGGGGAGATATCACGAGCCATAAGAGCACGAGTGGCTATATTTTTCTACTCAACAACAACATTATAAGTTGGATGAGCATGCTGCAAAAAACAGTAGCACTTTCAAGCTGTGAGGCAGAGTATATGGCCTTTAAAGAGTCATTCAAGCAGAGTATATATCTCAATAAGATGGTAAGATTTTACTACCAATTTATAGGCATACCTATTCCTCGAGATATACCCCTTCTACTCACAGATAGCCAGTCGGCAATGAAGCTAGCAAATAATCCTGAGTTTCATAAGAGAACTAAACATATTGCTATACAGTATCACTATATCAGACGCAATATAAAAGATAAGGATATCAAGCTAGAATACATAAACACAAAATCTCAAAAAGCTGACGGATTCACTAAAGGCCTTGATACTTTAAAGCATAAGAGCTTTTTACAATCTCTGAATCTAAATTAGTAAATAGCTCTTACGGGGGGCTATAAGAAATATTAAATGAAATATTTCTTCTTTCATCAAATAACAAAAATAAGGCATCCGGAATAGCAGATGAAGGACAATCACTAACAAACAACATTAATAGAATCTCTCATATCAGATCTTGTCTCCAAAGATCATGTGATCTTATGTAATCAATAAGTCACGTGACTCAAGTGCGTGACGAGAATTTCACATTCTGAGTGATTAGAAAATTCAATAATTGTCTGATTGAAAAAAGCAATTATTCTCTGATCAGAAAAAGCAATTATGCTCTGATTAGAAAAAGCAATTATGCTCTGATTGGAAAAAGCAATTATGGTCTGATTTGAAAAAGAAATTATGGTCTTATTGGAAAAAGCAAATATTGTCTGATTTGGAAAAGTACATATGGAGTGATTGGAAAAAGCAATTATAAAAAATCTTGTATATATCGATCCAGATTTTCCCACTCATCCCAATCATCATCATCGATACCAAGCATATTTTATATACACAATAACAAAACGATACTACCATTGCTACCAACACCTGATCATCTTTATCATCTCTTCCTAGCACTCTAACACACAATTGCACATCTAACACAATTCCTTTCCTTTCCACACACCTCACCTCGCCATCGTTGCTGACACCATACTGTCATAACCTCTTCTGATATATCTTTATAATAATTAAAATACTATTACTTTATTCTTTGCCATAACTCCTCTACATCAGTAGATTTTCTACAAGATCGTGAAATAGGACAAAGCTAGATAAGTATCATCATCTTATCTACATTATATTCTTATATCTTTGAAACTGATTATCTCTTTTCATCCAAATAACATCCTTTATCTTTTTGTTTGACATTCCAGATCTATTTTCGTGGTTACTTTACACTTTTATTATAAACTCACTTATTTTGAGTCAATCTCATCTACTCTCCCTATTTGACTCTAACATTAATTTTCATCATAAACTTCTTTATAAAGCTTCCATACCTCATATTTCTTTACAGGTTATGAGCCCGGCTCGCTATTAAAGAAGATAGAGATATAAAATTTTTTTTACACGTGTTATTCTGTTTTCAATAATATCATATTCTTAAAATGTCTTCCTATAACTCTCAAATCGAAAAACTTGTCGGTTCCGATAACTATAAAATGTGGTCAATAACTATGAAAGCACTTCTTGTAAGACAAGGTCTGAGTGACGCAATAGAATCAACTGACGTTGATAATATTGTTAACAAAAAGGCTTTGGCTGAAATCCATCTATGTATTGAAAGAGGGTATGAGAAGATAAATCGAGAACCGGCCATGCGCCAACATGGATACCATTACGTTATACAAAACTATGTATAACTGTTACTCTGACATACTAAGACATGTAGAGGACTAGGCAAAGTTTCCCGGTGATGGTTGCTCAAAAAGAAATCTGGTGGCTGAGACCATCGATTTATTAAACCCCTGCTAACTCGCTCAATATTGGTCCAATCCGGTCGAATTTGGTACCAATCGCTTCAGAATGACGCGCTGCATCTAGTGGTGATCTCAGATCCCCAAAAGTCGAATTTTAACTCTTCTGCAAGGCATGCAAGATCAGATCTTGTCTGCCACTCTTTTTCCATGACAGTGCATAAAATGTACGATGGTTTTTTAATGAGGGTAGACTAGTGAAGATCGGTGATGTCAACTGCAGTCGAATGAATGCTGGTGTGCATGACAAGGATCGGAAATTGTCAAGATAGTGAGACCTTTAAGTCTGGACTCACCACACCAAGAAATAAGAAATCTTACCTGCATGATTAATCTCTCGGGCGCTAATCTTGAGCTCCGGACATGGACACCATGCTTCCGAATGATACCATGGGTCGGACAACTAAAGAGTAGACTAGCGCTGGATTATATAATGGTGACCCTTGGAGGACTCAGGAGAGAAAAGCAATATCCAGAATGGTCAGCGTTGGGATAGTTTGGGATTCCCACTTCATGAGTTCTCATTTCATTTCACTTTCTCTTCACTTCTGAGCTAGGTATACCTAAGCCTCCAAATGTATATAATCTTCTAATACTCCCACTATTTGTGTGTTATTAAAAAAGAGATATACATCTTCACTGACATCTTTCTACACATCATAAAAAACAGTCAACAGTCAACAATCATACATAATTCTCACTCAATCTAGGTCAATTATCTTCATTATTAACTATACACATAACAATCAAAATCCGTGACACATATCTCGATAAGTATCATTTCAATATCATCCCATCATCCCATCAAATCATCGCTTATAATTACCATTCACACCTAGTATCATACCTCCTGTATTCTGAATTACTTAACATTCAATCTCCTATCTATCTTGTCTTTTATAACAGTATCGATCTATCTCATATCTCTTACGCTTCTTTATTTTATCTTTTTACAATCTCGTACCTCATAATTTTTCATAAAATCTCACCTGCATCATAAATATCTCGGACACTAGTCTTGAGCTCCGGACATAGACACCTTGTCTGAGCAATATCATGGGTCGGACATCTGAGGAGTAGTCAGGGGCTGGATTAGATAATTATACCCTTGGAGGGCTGTAAGAATATTAATTTAATCATCTGCAAATACACTTCTACTGCTTTCTAAAGCTCAATATATTTCTCAATAACAACACGACTACCACTTAACCAAGCGACCACCGAGGATATCAAATAATGAGTCTTTTTGATATCACGCGTCCAAATAAATTGAGATATAAAAGTCACGTGCTGATGAGTCTCACGTGACCAAAATATTACATAACCTAGGTCACGTGACATTTAACTATAACTATATCATGAATCATATACAGGGCAAAGATATAGAGGTCACGTGATGATGAAATATTACATAATCAATATTTGTGGAGAAAATAATTTCTCACGTGATTCTCGGTCACGTGATATTATATAATGTGCAAACAGAGCAAACTGAGCAAACAAACCCAGATAAGGAAAATAAGTATGAGAAGATAAATCGAGAACCGGCCATGCGCTAACATGGATACCATTACGTTATACAAAACTATGTATAACTGTTACTCTGACATACTAAGACATGTTGAGGAATAGGCAAAGTTTCCCGGTGATGGTTGCTCAAAAAGAAATCTGGTGGCTGAGACCATCGATTTATTAAACCCCTGCTAACTCGCTCAATATTGGTCCAATCCGGTCGAATTTGGTACCAATCGCTTCAGAATGACGCGCTGCATCTAGTGGTGATCTCAGATCCCCAAAAGTCGAATTTTAACTCTTCTGCAAGGCATGCAAGATCAGATCTTGTCTGCCACTCTTTTTCCATGACAGTGCATAAAATGTACGATGGTTTTTTAATGAGGGTAGACTAGTGAAGATCGGTGATGTCAACTGCAGTCGAATGAATGCTGGTGTGCATGACAAGGATCGGAAATTGTCAAGATAGTGAGACCTTTAAGTCTGGACTCACCACACCAAGAAATAAGAAATCTTACCTGCATGATTAATCTCTCGGGCGCTAATCTTGAGCTCCGGACATGGACACCATGCTTCCGAATGATACCATGGGTCGGACAACTAAAGAGTAGACTAGCGCTGGATTATATAATGGTGACCCTTGGAGGACTCAGGAGAGAAAAGCAATATCCAGAATGGTCAGCGTTGGGATAGTTTGGGATTCCCACTTCATGAGTTCTCATTTCATTTCACTTTCTCTTCACTTCTGAGCTAGGTATACCTAAGCCTCCAAATGTATATAATCTTCTACTACTCCCACTATTTGTGTGTTATTAAAAAAGAGATATACATCTTCACTGACATCTTTCTACACATCATAAAAAACAGTCAACAGTCAACAATCATACATAATTCTCACTCAATCTAGGTCAATTATCTTCATTATTAACTATACACATAACAATCAAAATCCGTGACACATATCTCGATAAGTATCATTTCAATATCATCCCATCATCCCATCAAATCATCGCTTATAATTACCATTCACACCTAGTATCATACCTCCTGTATTCTGAATTACTTAACATTCAATCTCCTATCTATCTTGTCTTTTATAACAGTATCGATCTATCTCATATCTCTTACGCTTCTTTATTTTATCTTTTTACAATCTCGTACCTCATAATTTTTCATAAAGATTCAATAGTCGGCGGTTGATGATATTTATATATTTAAATAATGATAAAGTATATAGTAGTATGATGAGAGATAGATGATAATAATATCAGTGCAGATAGAATTTGATGGTGTTGTGTTGTGGTTTATTTAAGAGTGTGTGAAGAAGTAAGCCGATGAAGATGTTAAAGGAAGGTGGGAAATCAAGAAACTTATATACAAAATTTGATAACCTCGCCTAGCTAGTGTGCCCCACTAAGTTTGCTCTGTTTGCTCTGTTTGCCCTGTTTGACATGTTTGCACTGTTTGCACTGTTTGCCTTGTTTTCCCAGAGCTCCACATTCGCTTAACGGACCAATCATCCACCAACCTCAGTTACCCTCATTAAAAACCAACGTACAGTTTATGTACCGTCTTGGAAAAGAGTGGTAACTGTCCCTCCAAAATGAGTATCGCTAATGATAAGCTCGTCGTCGTTAATGTCGTCGTCGGTCATAAATTTTGGGTGCTGACTAATATATTAGTCATCATGTGAAAAATAGTGTCTACGTTAATTTGCTTGCTGATGTCAGTAATTTCTAAAGTTTAATATGATTTTCTTGTGATCAGTTAGTTCTGCTTTTATCATTGAATTGTATCTAAAAGAGTTCACGATACATATTCTTACATATTCACTAAACGATCTTATAAAATATCTTATCTTTAATATCAATTTAAATATATTCTCTATCTCGACCCATACGTTACTGCCAACTTGACCACTGTGTCTAAGTTACTCATCGATCCAATAGTGTTAAGTATTTGTCACAGTTGTCTCTTTATCATCCCATACTATAACAAATCTGTTGACTTACAACTACACCACTGCAAGCTGTTTTCTATCAAACCAAGCACTATCTCATCTGTTCCTATTCCGATTTTCTTTATAAGCTTCCCAAGATATATCCCTTTTTATAAAAAGCTTGTTGGCTCGGATAATTACAAGATGTGGTCTATCACAATGAAAGCACTGCTTGTAAGACAAGGTCATAGTGATGCAATCGAGTCTCCAGATGTTGATTCTAATGTTAACATGAAGGCTTTGGCAGAGATACACCTGTGTATTCAAAAAGGTCCCCTTATTCAAGTTTGTAATGTTGAATCGGCTTTTCAATGTTGGGAGGCACTCAAATCACTGTACAGTCCACAGGGTTTTTCTATGGACCTTTTTGTTGCAAAAGAATTCTTTCGTTGCAAGCTCAAAAATTTTAACAGCATGGAAGAATATGTAAATGCAATGAAACAAAATATTGCGGAGATGGAGACAAGGGAATTGTTATCACCAAAAATTTTACTAATAGCCTGTTAATTTTTATTTCTAATCGTAAAAGTGTAATTGAGTATTACTAATGTTCCACAATTTTATGTATCTAATATCTTAAGTGGGGTTACATGTCAAACAGAACAAACATGTCAAACAGGGCAAACATGTCAAACATGTCAAACATGTCAAACAAGCCAAGCTCGCTTAACGGAATCCTACTCCAGAAGACATGTATATAAGCTAGACATTTCCTACTTAGATAAATCAATCAAGTCAACAACTCTTTCTAATCTTCTTTTTTACAAGATTATCTCTTATTATTGTATTATCCCTTTCTATATTTATTTGTTGAAATACCATCAAACTTAGAAGATATAATTCGGTATATTAACTTGAATATAATCTCTAGTTTTCTATTAGGTTATGAGCCCGGCTCGCCTTAACACTGCCACAATTTTTTCAG
>JBBPBP010001062.1:0-14675 GCA_037974735.1 Cicer chorassanicum
TCTGCTGGTAATACAGTCTTTCTTTCCCCAAATAAATTTTTGTATTACTTTCTTTTATTTTTTATTTTTGTATTTACAACAATTCGCACTTATTTTTTCAGCATATAACTTACAATATAAGTTATTCCTCTCATAACTTTCGTCATCAGCTCAGACTCACTACTACATATCTATTAAGGGCCTCCACAGTTACTCACAAGGTAACAATCTCTTCTTACCATTTAAAGCATTCTTTCGTGAATATCTATTATCAGACTTCGTGACGCGGCTCCATGGTAGTCACAAAATTCTTTAAATGGTCCCTAAAATTGTCCTATATATATATATATATATATATATATATATATATATATATATATATATATATATTATTAACTTATTGAAACATTTATGTTTTGTATTGATGCATAATCACATTATTTAATGAAATTAATATTATGTAAATTCGAGCTAATATAACGTGAAAACAAATTGACCACTCTCATTAGTTGCCTTTGTTGACTTATTTTAGACATAATCCAACAAAAATGTTAAATTTTGTATGTTTTTTGTTCCTTGTATGTTCTTCACTTATTGCCTTTGGTTTTCTGATTTATGTTATTTACTTCATTAGCTATATATTCAATTTTTTTGTGGCAAAATTATTAACTCATATTAATATTATCAACCCTAAATAAATTCAAATTATTATTAATAATTAAATAAAAATATAACTTTAAGACTAAATATGTTATATTTATAGTGTCTGATCGTGTTTAATATTTTACATTTTATAATTAATTAAATAACATGCATATTATTTTCTCAATTGTTTTTATAAAATTTAATCATCAACCTATTATTAATATTAATAGAGTAATCATAATCATTATTTTTTAACTATTTAATTATTTTACTAAAAAGTTACGACTTCTTTTGTTGGATATATTGCTACAACAAAATGTGTGATATATATTAAGTTTTTGTGTCACTTTTATCTTCTAATTCCCTTTTTCATCTCTAATCAAATTGAGCTCCAGTTTCTTTAACAAAAAATTTCAAAATTAAAATTTTTAGTTTGAAATTCGAAATTCAAAAATTATAACAATTCGGTTACAAATTATTAATTGTCAATCAATTATAAATATTAATATTACTTCAGCAACATTATTTTATGTTTTCTTATTTATGTTCTTTACTTCATTAACTATATATTAATTTATTTTTCAGCAACATTATTGACTCATATTAATATTATCAAGCCTAAATAAATTAAAATTATTATTAATAATTAAATAAAAATTTAACTAACACGTAATGTGACTTATTTAATTGCACACATGTTTAATTAACTAAATATGATGCATATTATTTTGTCAAAAGGATATATTACAATTTTAATTTACAAACATTCAAACTATTATTAATATTAATAGAGTAATCATAATAATTAATCTTTAACTATTTAATTAATTTACTCAAAAGTTACGAGTTTTTTTGTTGCATATATTACTACAAAAAAATGTGTGATATATATTAAATTGTGGTGTTGCTTTTATCTTTTAATTCCCTTTTTCATCTCTAATCAAATTTCAAATTTCATTTTTTTAGTTTCAAAACCAAAATCCAAAATTTATAACAATTCGGTTATAAAATATTAATTGTCAATCAATTATAACTATACATCAAATACAATATATTGCAACTCATTTATATTATGAAGCCTAAATAAATTAAAATTATTATTAATAATAAAATACAAATTTAACTAAATAACAACACAAAATATGTTATTTAGAAAAATTAAATTTCAAGGTATTAAAAAACTTCTGTGGTTTGAATTTAAATTTTGGGCAAAGGAAAGCATATATGACGTTGTGATAAAAGAGTCAAAGGCTATACATACAATAAATAAATGTGATTACACATTCATTACTTATTGATATAACATATGTTATATGTAGAAAGTTTGGCCAACGATCTTTAAAACCAAATCACATTTGTTAAATGAGATTGGTTTGAGAAAAAATGTTGATTTTACAAATTTGAAAACAAGTACTTGAAATTAATTAATTGTTGTCACTTTTAACAAAATAATACCTGTTGAGCTCCAATTTTTTAACACAAAATTTCAAAATTTAAATTCTTCATTTCAAATTCAAAATCCAAAATTTATAACAATTCGGTTACAAAATTTTAATTTCTAAACAATCATAACTATACATCAAATGCAAATAATTCAAAATGAATAACTTTAATATCATGTCATTAACACAATAAAACAACAAATTAAATTCAAATATTCAAATTATATGCTATATATATTCACTAATATTAAAATTATAAACTCAAATACAAATATTTTTTTCTCTCACGCGCTTTACACAACAAAAAAACGTCATATCTGAAATACAAACTTTGCGAAACAAATGCAGATGGACTATACTTTTCTTGAACATCTTAATGATCAGCGCGATAATTGGAGTATCAAAGTTCGAATTGTTCGCATGTGTCCTGTCTACACCACACAAAGTGAGGATGAACCAATCTCTTTAGACATGATTTTGTTGGATGAAAAGGTATATAATCACAATAATTTAAGATTAACATTTTTATTTGCATTCAATTTATATATATCAACTTTGTTTTCACATTTTGTGTTATTGAAAACCAAATGTTTTTAAATTTTTTACAATAATCACTAATTTTTTTTTTTTACTTTAACTCACAGGACACACCTTTGCATGCAACAATCAAGAAAAAACTTCTCTCAAATTTCAAAAACAGTATACAAGAAGGTGATATATACAATATAACAAATCTAAAAATATCACCGGCAAATGATTCTTACAGACCTATCGTAGGAACAAAAAAGGCATTGTTTTTGACAACAACTATTATAACCAAAATCCAAGACCCATAGATTACCATTCAAAACCATTACTTCAACTTTACTCCCTTCAAATCACTACCACAAAGATTGGGAGATAAAGTTAATCTAACGGGTAATAATTATTTCAATACAAAATTCAATATCTAAACTATCAAACAAATATTATTTCATACTAACTATTTTTTGGATTGCAGACATCATTGGAACACTGCATGCTGTTGGACATGAAGAGCAAGTTTATGTTGTTGACAAGCCTACAAAAATACTCAGACTAGAAATCAAAATGCATGGGTAATAATTTTTACTATAAAATACAAAACAATTTAAATTCAAAACCTAATAACATTATTATAATTGCATTGCTTAATAACATTTAACACATTCTTTATTTATTTTTTGCTTTCATTTTTAGGGGTGAAATTATCAAAGTCACTTTATGGAGAAACATAGTTGTTGATTTTCAAAACTTATTTCTCCATCACAAGCTACATGATGGTCCTAAGATTGTTGCAGTAACATCAACAACAGTAAAAAAATTTAGAGGTCTCAACATTAATATTAATTTCATTTTTTACAACAAAATTCCAATAATTTTTTTTTATACCATAACTGTTACTCCACATTCACTTCTTTATTGTAATTACAGATGACTACTCAATCAACTCAACTTCAACAACAAGGGTTTATATTAACCTAGACATACCGGAATTCAATTTGTTTTCACAAAGGTATACCATTTAAATCTTTGTCTTATTTCTTTTCACTTATTCTCTATTTTAAATATCATTCTATAAGACCGCATTAACATCATTTAAAAAAATTACAAATATCATTTTAAAAACATATTTTGTTTACAGTGAATCCAGTCAAAGTAAAGAAGATGAAGTTAGAGAAATACCACCTCAAGATTTTTCCTACAATACACCAGAGAAAAGAATGGTCAGAAATCGAACAACATTAAAAAATATAATGACCATGAAATGGGAATCTAATGTTCAGGTGCAATTACTTAACTACCATCACATATATAAATGCAATCACATTATTTTAATCAATTTTACTTTTTAGACCAAAATCAGAGATTATATACATCATAATTTACATTCCAATTGGATTCTCATATTAAGTTTTTCTACATCTTCAAATTCCAAATATTTTACATAGCCCAAATGTTTACATCTATATAAATTCAACATTTTACATATAATTTAACAAAAATATATAATTTATATAATATCAACAGTTTATATATAATTTATCAAAAATACAGGAAAGGGTATTCACAATCTGTGCAACTATCAATGAAATTGATTACAAATTTGGATGGAATTACATTGGATGTGAAAACTGTCTCACAAAATTAACTCAACAAGGCCAACAATATAATTGTCCTTCCTGTGACATGACATCAAAGTACCCTGCACCAAGGTATCACATAAAATTTTACTTTCCCCACCTTCATTTTCTTTAACTCATAACTATTACATTATTTTTGATAGATTCAAGATTCAATTGAGAGTATCAGATGAAACAGCAACAACAACATTTACTATGTTTGATATAGAAGCTCAAAAACTCCTCAACACTACAGCAACTCAACTTTTGGAGAAATTTGACAACATAGACAGACCATCCACTCTACAAAATTTGTGTAACCGCAAACTCATTTTTGAAATACGGTTGTCAGACAAGAACTTGAAAGAAGGATCGCAAACATACACGATCACAAGAACTTTTGTTCCGACCAACATTTTCTCTGATCCAACAAATAGTACCCACATCAAACAGGTATAACATTTACACAATTTAAAAAAAAAATTTATGGACAATTATTGACATTTTATTTCTTCCAATAAATATGAAAAAAAAAACAATTTTTTATGGACACTTAATGTCATTGTATTCTCTTCCAATAACTAGGAACTCAACTCACCACAACCGACAAAGTTCAACTCAAATGACAAAGAGGGTATAAAACAAAAAGGTAAAATGCATGAAGAAGTAAAGTATGGAGATGAGGATAATGATCAGGACAAGGCTGACAACCCATTATCAAAAGGGATGTAAAAATACGTTTTTGATTATACACAAAAACCAATGGTGACACAGCAACAAAAAGAAGAATCCTTCAGACATCCCTTGATGAAATAAATAGATTATATAAAGGTAAAATAATTTAAGTCATAATTCAAATACATGAGAACCTAAAATTACTTTGCATATGCATTAACACTATTTTTCTAAGTCCCCAATAATATTTTTAAAATGATAAATCTTTATTTTTTACTAAATATCATGTTGTAATCGAATACAACTAATGTGTATTCGAATACAGATAAAAATGGCTAAGTCAGAGAGTTGGCCATCTCATCTGTATTCGACTACACAGTGAAATTTGAAAAAATTTCAACGTTACAACCAGTTGTATTCGAATACAGAATTCTTGTAATCGAATACAGATAAGAAAAATGGCTAAGTCAGAGAGTTGGCCATCTCATCTGTATTCGACTACACAGTGGAAATTTTGAATGATTTTTGGACGTTGCAGTAGTCGTATTCGAATACAGATATCTTGTATTCGAATACAGATAAGCAAAATGGCTAAGTCAGAGAGTTGGCCATCTCATTTGTATTCGACTACACAGTAATATGTTTGAAAATTTTTAACGTTGCAACACGCTGTATTCGAATACAGATATATGGTAGTTGAATACAACAGTAACCAATGCAATTTTTTAGCTTTGAATTCAATTTAAAACATTGCAATTCATTCTCAAACCTCTTGGATCAACAGCCACGAATTTAAAGAGTTGTTTGAGGACTATAAATAGGTCATAACTTCATTTTCAAATTACCAATTCAATTTTTATAACTTCAAAGACTTTGAACAAAATTTTCTAAATTTTTCTAAGTCTTTTTCAGAAATTCAAGTACTTGCATATCATTGTCATATCCTTAAGGTTCTCAAAAGTACTTGAATAGATCTTGAATTATTCTACCTTCATTCTATTCCTATATTCTTATCAATAACAACAAAGTGTTTGTAAAAGAAAGTTGTACTTTCTTTGAAGTGCTGTATTTAAGATAGTAGTGTTCTATCTTTGGAAATTTGTTAGAAGATTGTAGCCAAGGTCCCAGGGTGAGGACTTGTACATATTCTGACAGATAGTGAAGAAAATCTCTTGTGGTGTGCAAGAGGACTGGACGTACCCTTGGTGATTAGGGGAACCAGGATAAATCTTTTGGTGTTCTTTACATTACTGCCATTTACATTATTGTTCACTATCCATAAGCGCAAAAATCAATCACGATTATTTTAAAAACAATCAAAATAACCAAACACCTAATTCACCCCCCCCTCTTAGGTGCACATCTGATCTAACAATTGGTATCAGAGCAGGTTCAAGGTAAATTACTCCTTGATCAAATAACAAATGGCTTCCGCACTACCAGTTTTCAGAGACGGAGGCAGCAGTACCAAACCTCCATGTTTCGTCGGTGAACATTACGATTTCTGGAAAATCCGTATGCAAGCATATCTTGAGGCACAGGGAGACGAAATATGGGATGCTGTCGAAAATGGTCCATACATTCCAACAACGGTCATCAACAACAAAGAGGAAATTAAAATAAAGAACTCTTGGACCGATGACGATAAAAGAAAAGTGCTATTTGATAAAAAGGCTAAAAACATTCTACAATCGGCACTTGGTATGGACGAATTCTTCCGCATATCTCACTGTAAAACCGCCAAGGAAATATGGGATACATTGGAAGTAACCCATGAAGGCACCATAGAGGTAAAAAGATCCAAACTAAACACACTTTCTCAAGAATATGAATTGTTTCGCATGCAGCCTGGAGAAACCATACTAGACATGCAGAAACGATTTTCCCACTTGACAAATCATCTGACAGCCCTCGGAAAGGTCTTCTCAAATGATGAATTGAATCTGAAAGTATTACGATCACTAACGAGGGCATGGCAACCAAAGGTGACTGCTATATCAGAAAAGAAGAGTTTGTCCAAAATGTCACTTTCTGCATTATTTGGAAAACTACAAGAGCATGAAATAGAACTTGGACGATTAGAGCAAAATGAAACCCAAGAAAAGAAAAGCAAAAATATTGCTCTAATGACCGAATCTAAGGAAGCAGTCAAAGAAGATATTTCTGATGACGACGAAAACATCAATCTCCTTGTCAAGAAATTCAGCAAATTTCTCAAAAACAACAGAAGTTTCAAGAAGAAAAACTTCAGAAAGAGAGATAGCACGACCAACCAAAACTTCACATGCTTTGAATGTGGAAAACAAGGACATATTAAAGCAGACTGTCCAGATCTCATCAAGAAGAGTGGCGGCAAAAGAAAAGATTTCAAGAAAGCTTATATCGCATGGGAAGATAACGACATAAGTTCAACATCAGAAACTGAAAGCGATGAATGCGCAAACGTTGCACTAATGGCGTCACATCACTCTGATGACGAAGAGGTTAGTAACTCAAACAATCTTCCATATAATCATGAATTAGATATAGAATACAATGAAGCACAAAATGCAATAAAGGAACTTCTTGCTGAATGTAAAAATTTGTTTAAACAAGTATCAACTCAAAAGAAAGAAATCTTATATCTTAAAGAAAAAATTAATCTTATGGAAAAAGATGCTGAGAATTCTAAGCAAAATTCTTCATGTAATAAATGTGATTCACTTTCATTCAAAATTACTCAACTAAATAGAGTAATAGAAAGATATGAAAAAGGACATATAGGATTAGAAAATGTTTTAAACATGCAAAGATATTCTAATGATAAGAGTGGTATTGGATTTTCTAAATTTGATAAACCAAGCACTAGTAAGACCATTTTTGTTAAATCAAGCACTCAAACAAATTTAAGAAACATGACATTTGTACAAAAAGAACATTCACATAAAGGAAAGTTTATTAACAATAAGCGTCATACATACACAAGTAAAATTCCTATTTGCTCATATTGTGGTATCTATGGACACACACCAAATACTTGTCATGTAAGAAATATTAGCATTCCCAAAGGCCATTGTATATGGGTCAAGAAAGGCACTAACCCCCAAGGACCCAAAGCACTTTGGGTACCTAATAAAATCTGATTTCAATTTTGCAGGGATGCTCACAAAATGCTTCAAACTTATGGTACTTAGATAGTGGGTGTTCCAAACACATGACGGGAGACATAACAAAATTTTCAGCATTGACGCTTGAATCGAAAGGACATGTAGTATAAGGAGATAATAACAAAGGAAAGATCCTAGGCATTGGAAAAATTGGAAAAGCACCTTCTCCAACAATTGAAGATGTTCTTTATGTTGAAGGCCTAAAGCACAATTTGATAAGTATCAGCCAATTATGTGACAAAGGACACAAGATAGTCTTCAACAAGGAAGAATGCATCATTCAAAATGCAGCAACAAGTGAAATCAAATTTATCGGTAAACGTTTCAAGAATATTTTCATACTTAATTTAGATGATTTATCCTTGAAAATGAAATGTCTTTTGGTAAGCGACAACAATGATGCATGGTTATGGCACAAAAGAATTGCCCATATTCACATGGATCATTTAAACAAACTAGTCAAACATGATCTTGTTGTCGGATTACCAAAAATGAAATTCGTCAAGGATAAATTATGTGATGCATGCCAAAAAGGCAAACAAACGAAAACTTCTTTTAAAGCCATAAATGTTATATCTACTACAAGACCACTTCAATTGATACACATGGATTTGTTTGGTCCATCAAGAACTAAAAGTCTTGGTGGAAATTCATACGGACTAGTTATTGTTGATGACTTTTCAAGGTACACATGGACCTTGTTTTTGGCAAACAAAAATGAAGCTTTTAAAGCCTTTAAAAATTACGCCAAACTAGTCCAAAATGAACAATCATCCAAGATTGTATCAATTCGAAGTGATCATGGTAGAGAATTTCAAAATACTTTATTTGAAGAATTCTATGAGGAAAATGGAATTTTTCACAATTTTTCTGCACCAAGAACACCTCAACAAAATGGGGTTGTTGAGAGAAAGAACAGGTCCTTGATAGAACTTGCAAGAACAATGTTAAGTGACTCAAATCTACCAAAGTATTTTTGGGCAGATGCCGTAAACACGGCATGCTATGTTACTAACAGAGTAAACATTCGGCCACTTCTCAAGAAGACTCCGTATGAACTATACAAAGGTAGAAAGCCTAACATCTCTCACTTCCACATCTTTGGATGCAAGTGTTTTGTGCTAAATAATGGAAAAGATAATCTTGGAAAATTTGATGAAAAGGCAGATGAAGGTATATTTATTGGGTATGCATTATCTAGTAAAGCTTTTAGGATCTTTAATAAAAGAACTTTAATTGTAGAAGAATCAATACATGTTACTTTTGATGAAACTAACCCCTCGAAAGAGGAAAAAGCTATTTCTTTTGATGATGATGATGTTGAAAGTAGTGATCCACGTAAAGAAGATCCAATTGACCAACCGAGTCAAGAAAATGAAGTCAACATGGAAGAGGAAACCAATGAACTCCCAAAGGAATGGAGAACCCACCGATATCATCCGATTGATAACATCATTGGTGATATCAACAAAGGAGTTACAACTAGACTCAAATTGCAAGATGCATGTTTAAACATGGCATTTGTTTCACAAATCGAACCTTCCAAAGTTGGTGAAGCACTAAAAGATGATCAGTGGATACTTGCAATGCAAGAAGAGCTTAACCAATTCGAAAGAAACGAAGTATGGGATCTTGTTCCTAATCCAGGTGACAAACACATCATTGGCACCAAATGGGTATTTAAAAATAAACTTGACGAAAATGGTATAGTTGTCCGCAACAAAGCAAGACTTGTCGCCCAAGGATACAATCAGGAAGAAGGAATCGATTTTGATGAAACATTTGCTCCGGTCGCAAGATGGATGTGAAAAGCGCATTTTTAAATGGATACATCAATGAAGAAGTATATGTCAAGCAACCACCCGGCTTTAAAGACTTCAAGAATCCTACACATGTTTTCAAACTAAGGAAAGCTCTCTATGGTCTAAAACAAGCACCAAGAGCTTGTTACGACAGATTGAGTGCCTTCCTGTGTGAAAGAGGTTTTGAAAAGGGAAAGGTTGACAAGACATTATTTATTAAACGAAATAATGGTCACACCTTGTTGGTCCAAATTTATGTTGACGATATCATATTCGGTTCAACAAATAATGCAACATGTGAAGAATTCTCATTGATGATGCAAGGCGAATTTGAAATGTCCATGATGGGAAAATTAAACTATTTTCTTGGTCTTCACATCAAACAACTCAAGCATGGCATCTTTATCAATCAAGCAAAATATTGCAAAGAACTGCTAAAAAGATTTGACATGGAAAAATGCAAGGAGAGTGCAACTCCCATGGGCTCCGGAACATATGTAGATAAAGATGAAACTGGTGCATCTGTAGATATTTCCAAATATCGAGGTATGATTGGCTCTTTATTATATCTAACGGCCAGTCGGCCAGATATCATGTTTAGTGTTTGTCTATGTGCAAGATTTCAAGCAGATCCGAAAGAATCACATCTTATAGCAGTCAAACGAATCATGAAATACTTAAAAGGCACCATCAATGTTGGACTATGGTATCCTAAAGGTAGCATCTGTAGCCTCGTTGGATATTCAGATTCAGATTATGCAGGATGTAAAACAGACCGTAAAAGCACAAGCGGAACTTGTCATGTACTGGGCAATGCACTCGTGTCTTGGTCATGTAAAAAGCAAGCGTGTGTCGCACTCAGTACTGCTGAAGCCGAGTACATAGCGGCGGGAAGTTGTTGCGCACAAATCCTATGGCTCAAGCAACAACTATGTGATTATGGAATTGATCTTGGATGCATTCCACTACGATGCGACAACACCAGTGCAATCAATATCTCAAAGAATCCAATCATGCATTCTCGGACCAAACACATTGATATACGACACCACTTCTTGCGTGATCATGTGCTTAAAGGCAATGTTGAAGTAACCTTTGTGGATACTCATAACCAACTTGCGGACATCTTCACTAAACCGCTTCCTAAAGACTCATTTTTCAAAATACGACGCGAACTCGGCATCTTAAGTGAAAGTGATCTTTGAACGTCAGGTAAACTACTATCATCAAGGCAAAGGTATGGCTTAATTCGTATCTTCACATGCTTACATGATACCTGAATTTAGTTGACTTACATGATATTTGAATCTATTTGACTATTTGACTTGACGATATTGTCACTATGTTAATTCTTGCCCTCACATATTAGACTTTAGTTAATGATGTTTACATGTTATTAATATGATTATATTAAGTTTGTGTTATGTTCTGTGTTATAAAATCATGACCATTTCAAAATCTGGAGCTCGTAGCCGAATACAGTCATTTTGTATTCGAATACAGATGATTCTGGAAATCTGTATTCGATTACCATCATCCTGTATTCGAATACAGGTTCGCATTTTTCTGTCATATATATAGTTGTGACATTCAGTAGCCGAATACAACTCCTGCCTTCCCTGCGCACCCGTACCTTCTCTCTGCAAACTTCATCCTCTCTGCAACTTCACCTCCAGAATTGCTTCGTTCATTGAAGCTTGACCTCCCAAACCTTGATTTCCTTCATTACTTTGCGAAACCCCTCTTTCATTTCCTCAGATTCACGTTTCACAAAACCCAGAATCTGCGAATCCCTCATTTCCCTCTTCAATCTCGCGAAATCCAGAACCCTAATCCCCAAAATTCAAATTCGCGGCTTCAGGAACCCTATAACCCCAATTCCAGCTTCGCAAATTCAACTTCTTCCCTCTCAGCTTCGCGAATCCACTGGTTTTGTCATCATCTGTCACGGTTTCAAATCTTCTTCCCAAACTGCATCTCAGTTTCGAATCGGAATCCTCAACCCTTCAACAACATGTCAAACCTCTCCACCTCTGTTGAAAACGCACGCAAGCGTGGCCCTCGCACCAAACATGCAAGCTTGGGTCCTTCCAAGCGTCGCTCGAAGAGCATCAGCGTCACGGACTTATCTCATCTTCTGCATTCTCCTGAGGAAATTACCCGGTTTCGCACACTGTACTCCGACAAAAGGCTCATCATTCCAAAGATCGGTACTTTAGATTCTTTCTCTGCCTTTAAATTTCCGGATTTACTTAGGGCTCAACAAGTTGAGGACTTTATTGCTTACAAAGGTCCGATTTATCCTGATTTGGTTCGAGTCTTTTATTGCAATCTTCGTCGGGATGGCAAAATGTTAATTTCACGTGTCAAGGGAATCACTATTGAGCTTGATTCTCATACTATTGGTACCATTTTGCAAATACCTGATGTCGGCCAGAAACTCAGTCCAACCAATCTGTGCAAATGGCATAATATTTCAAAACATGATGCTTATGCGGCTCTGTGTCGCTTTGATAAACTGACCATCGAACGTAAGCAACTTCAGGCTAGCTCCACGTTTGCGAGACAGCGATTTAGTGTTGGAAACCTCACTGTTGACTTTCGTCTGCTTCACTATTTCTTGAGTTACATTTTGGTACCTAAGGCCGGTAACTACTCTCAGCTCTCTGAATTTGAACTTCAGATTCTTTACTTCATGAATGAAGGACTTTCTCTTAACTGGGCATACTTCGTTAAGTCCGTCATGTTTGTATCCCGTGAAGCTGCTGGGTTGCCCTATGCTAGGGAAGTTTCTCGCATCCTTGAACATTTTGGGGTAGATTTTTCTGAGGAGGTTGTATATACCGTCACTAAGGATAATCTGCTAGACTTGAGTGTTCTTCCTAGCATGACAATAGTTTGGAGTGAATCGCTGCAAAAATATATCCATCAGAGTGATATCAGTCAGGCCTCTGCTAGTGCTCCTCCAGATGATGCTGCTGACGATCCTGCATCTGATGATGATCAAGTTACTCATCGTATGATTATGGATCGGCTTGATTCTCTTCAGACCAGCTTCTCTGGATTTACCACTTCGGTCGATGCTCGCTTTCAGGCTCTCGAATCCACTATCGCTACTAATCACGACAGCTTAGTCCACGAGATGTGTATCATCGCTGACAAACTTGATCACTTCCATCTACCACCGGATCGTCGCTGAGATTATACTTAGTTTCATAGGTTTAGTTCGTTTTCATGTGTTACTAGGATTGACCTTCCAAATGTTTTGTTTACGATGTAATCGTTGTTTCCGTATCTGTTGTATGACTTTTTGACTTTTATGACCTTATGTTTTTATGACTTCCTGGATCCATGACTTTTATGATTATATCTGCTTATGTGCTTCCAATTTGATCTGTCTTCCATTATGATATGTTGCATCTATTTCTACTATTGGAATTCTTCTTTTTGATCATGTCAAAAGGGGGAGAAATTTTGTGTATGTTATTGCTTGTTGTTGTCCGGTAAGCTTTATCTGTAGGTACTCAACCACAGATGTTTGCATCTATTACGGGGGAGTATACTACGCCTACATTACGGGGGAGTTGTCAACAACAACAGCTGGTTTTGTCATAATCAAAAAGGGGGAGAATGTAAAAATACGTTTTTGATTATACACAAAAACCAATGGTGACACAGCAACAAAAAGAAGAATCCTTCAGACATCCCTTGATGAAATAAATAGATTATATAAAGGTAAAATAATTTAAGTCATAATTCAAATACATGAGAACCTAAAATTACTTTGCATATGCATTAACACTATTTTTCTAAGTCCCCAATAATATTTTTAAAATGATAAATCTTTATTTTTTACTAAATATCATGTTGTAATCGAATACAACTAATGTGTATTCGAATACAGATAAAAATGGCTAAGTCAGAGAGTTGGCCATCTCATCTGTATTCGACTACACAGTGAAATTTGAAAAAATTTCAACGTTACAACCAGTTGTATTCGAATACAGAATTCTTGTAATCGAATACAGATAAGAAAAATGGCTAAGTCAGAGAGTTGGCCATCTCATCTGTATTCGACTACACAGTGGAAATTTTGAATGATTTTTGGACGTTGCAGTAGTCGTATTCGAATACAGATATCTTGTATTCGAATACAGATAAGCAAAATGGCTAAGTCAGAGAGTTGGCCATCTCATTTGTATTCGACTACACAGTAATATGTTTGAAAATTTTTAACGTTGCAACACGCTGTATTCGAATACAGATATATGGTAGTTGAATACAACAGTAACCAATGCAATTTTTTAGCTTTGAATTCAATTTAAAACATTGCAATTCATTCTCAAACCTCTTGGATCAACAGCCACGAATTTAAAGAGTTGTTTGAGGACTATAAATAGGTCATAACTTCATTTTCAAATTACCAATTCAATTTTTATAACTTCAAAGACTTTGAACAAAATTTTCTAAATTTTTCTAAGTCTTTTTCAGAAATTCAAGTACTTGCATATCATTGTCATATCCTTAAGGTTCTCAAAAGTACTTGAATAGATCTTGAATTATTCTACCTTCATTCTATTCCTATATTCTTATCAATAACAACAAAGTGTTTGTAAAAGAAAGTTGTACTTTCTTTGAAGTGCTGTATTTAAGATAGTAGTGTTCTATCTTTGGAAATTTGTTAGAAGATTGTAGCCAAGGTCCCAGGGTGAGGACTTGTACATATTCTGACAGATAGTGAAGAAAATCTCTTGTGGTGTGCAAGAGGACTGGACGTACCCTTGGTGATTAGGGGAACCAGGATAAATCTTTTGGTGTTCTTTACATTACTGTCATTTACATTAT
>JBBPBP010001063.1:0-14672 GCA_037974735.1 Cicer chorassanicum
TCCCTAGGCTTATTCTCTTCCAATTAGGGTTTTTAACCAATCTTGTGCATCCAATAAGTGATTTTGTGTCATTGGTTTAACATTTAGGTCATTTTCGTCCTCCCAAGGCTTATTCTCGTCCAATTAGGGTTTTTAACCAATCTTGTGCATCCAATAAGTGATTTTGTTTCATTGGTTTAACATTTAGGTCATTTTCGTCCTCCCAAGGCTTATTCTCATCCAATTACGGTTTTTAACCAATATTGTGCATCCAATAAGTGATTTTGTGTCATTGGTTGAACATTTAGGTTATTTTCGTCCTCCCAAGGCTTATTCTCGTCCAATTAGGGTTTTTAACCAATCTTGTGCATCCAATAAGTACATTTGTGTCATTGGTTGAAAATTTAGGTCATTTTCGTTTTCCCGAGGCTTATTCTCGTCCAATTAGGGTTTTTAACCAATCTTGTGCATCTAATAAGTGATTTTGTGTAATTGGTTGAACATTTAGGTCATTTTCATCCTCCCTAGGCTTATTCTCGTCCAATTAGGGTTTTTAACCAATCTTGTGCATCAAATAAGTGATTTTGTGTCATTGGTTGAACATTTAGGTCATTTTCGTCCTCCCTAGGCTTATTCTCGTCCAATTAGGGTTTTTAACCAATCTTGTGCATCCAATAAGTGATTTTGTGCTATTGGTTGAACATTTAGGTCATTTACGTCCTCCCTAGGCTTATTCGCGTCCAATTAGGGTTTTTAACCAATCTTGTGCATCCAATAAGTGATTTTGTGTCATTGGTTGAACATTTAGGTCATTTTCGTCCTCCCAAGGCTTATTCTCGTCCAATTAGGGTTCTTAACCAATCTTGTGCATCCAATAAGTACATTTGTGTCATTGGTGGAACATTTAGGTCATTTTCGTCCTCCCAAGGCTTATTCTCGTCCAATTAGGGTTGTTAACCAATCTTGTGAATCCAATAAGATCATTTGTGTCATTGGTTGAACATTTAGATCATTTTCGTCCTCCCAAGGCTTATTCTCGTCCAATTAGGGTTTTTAACCAATCTTGTGCATCCAATAAGTGATTTTGTGTCATTGGTTGAACATTTAGGTCATTTTCGTCCTCCCAAGGCTTATTCTCGTCCAATTAGGGTTTTTAACCAATCTTGTGCATCCAATAAGTACATTTGTGTCATTGGTTGAAAATTTAGGTCATTTTCGTTTTCCTGAGGCTTATTCTCGTCCAATTAGGATTTTTAACCAATCTTGTGCATCTAATAAGTGATTTTCTGTCCTTGGTTGAACATTTAGGTCATTTTCGTCCTCCCTAGGCTTATTCTCGTCCAATTAGGGTTTTTAACCAATCTTGTGCATCCAATAAGTGATTTTGTGTCATTGGTTTAACATTTAGGTCATTTTCGTCCTCCCAAGGCTTATTCTCGTCCAATTAGGGTTTTTAACCAATCTTGTGCATCCAATAAGTAAATTTGTGTCATTGGTTGAACATTTAGGTCATTTTCGTCCTCCCAATGCTTATTCTCGTCCAATTAGGGTTTTTAATTAATGTTGTGCATCCAATAAGTACATTTGTGTCATTGGTTGAACATTTAGGTCATTTTCGTCCTCCCAAGGCTTATTCTCGTCCAATTAGGGTTTTTAACCAATCTTGTGCATCCAATAAGTGATTTTGTGTCATTGGTTGAACATTTAGGTCATTTTCGTCCTCCCAAGGCTTATTCTCGTCTAATTAGGGTTTTTAACCAATCTTGTGCATCCAATAAGTACATTTGTGTCATTGGTTGAACATTTAGGTCATTTTCATCCTCCCAAGGCTTATTCTCGTCCAATTAGGGTTTTTAACCAATCTTGTCCATCCAATAAGTGATTTTGTGTCATTGGTTGAACATTTAGGTCATTTTCGTCCTCCCAAGGCTTATTCTCGTCCAATTAGGGTTTTTAACCAATCTTGTGCATCCAATAAGTACATTTGTGTCATTGGTTGAAAATTTAGGTCATTTTCGTTTTCCCGAGGCTTATTCTCGTCCAATTAGGATTTTTAACCAATCTTGTGCATCTAATAAGTGATTTTGTGTCATTGGTTGAACATTTAGGTTATTTTCGTCCTCCCAAGGCTTATTCTCGTCCAATTAGGGTTTTTAACCAATCTTGTGCATCCAATAAGTACATTTGTGTCATTGGTTGAAAATTTAGGTCATTTTCGTTTTCCCGAGGCTTATTCTCGTCCAATTAGGGTTTTTAACCAATCTTGTGCATCTAAAAAGTGATTTTGTGTAATTGGTTGAACATTTAGGTCGTCTTCGTCCTCCCTAGGCTTATTCTCGTCCAATTAGGGTTTTTAACCAATCTTGTGCATCCAATAAGTGATTTTGTGTCATTGATTGAACATTTAGCTCATTTTCGTCATCCCAAGGCTTATTCTCGTCCAATTAGGGTTTTTAACCAATCTTTTGCATCCAATAAGTGATTTTGTGTCATTGATTGAATATTTAGGTCATTTTCGTCCTCCCAAGGCTTATTCTCGTCCAATTACGGTTTTTAACCAATCTTGTGCATCCAATAAGTGATTTTGTGTCATTGGTTGAACATTTAGGTCATTTTCGTCCTCCCAAGGCTTATTCTCGTCCAATTAAGGTTTTTAACCAATCTTGTGCATCCAATGAGTTATTTTGTGTCATTGGTTGAACATTTAAATCATTTTCGTCCTCCCTAGGCTTATTCTCGTCCAATTACGGTTTTTAACCAATCTTGTGCATCCAATAAGTGATTTTGTGTCATTGGTTGAACATTTAGGTCATTTTCGTCCTCCCAAGGCTTATTCTCGTCCAATTAGGGTTTTTAACCAATCTTGTGCATCTAATAAGTGATTTTGTGTAATTTGTTGAACATTTAGGTCATTTTCGTCCTCCCTAGGCTTATTCTCGTCCAATTAGGGTTTTTAACCAATCTTGTGCATCCAATAAGTGATTTTGTGTCATTGATTGAACATTTAGGTCATTTTCGTCCTCCCAAGGCTTATTCTCGTCCAATTACGGTTTTTAATCAATCTTGTGCATCCAATAAGTGATTTTGTGTCATTGGTTGAACATTTAGGTCATTTTCGTCCTCCCAAGGCTTATTCTCGTCCAATTAGGGTTTTTAACCAATCTTGTGCATCCAATAAGTGTTTTTGTGTCATTGGTTGAACATTTAGGTCATTTTCGTCCTCCCAAGGCTTATTCTCGTCCAATTAGGGTTTTTAACCAATCTTGTGCATCCAATAAGTACATTTGTGTCATTGGTTGAACATTAAGGTCATTTTCGTCCTCCAAAGGCTTATTCTCGTCACATTAGGGTTTTTAACCAATCTTGTGCATCCAATAAGTGATTTTGTGTCATTGGTTGAACATTTAGGTCATTTTCGTCCTCCCAAGGCTTATTCTCGTCCAATTAGGGTTTTTAACCAATCTTGTGCATCCAATAAGTACATTTGTGTCATTGGTTGAAAATTTAGGTCATTTTCGTTTTCCCGAGGCTTATTCTCGTCCAATTAGGATTTTTAACCAATCTTGTGCATCTAATAAGTGATTTTCTGTCCTTGGTTGAACATTTAGGTCATTTTCGTCCTCCCTAGGCTTATTCTCGTCCAATTAGGGTTTTTAACCAATCTTGTGCATCCAATCTTTGTGCTATTGGTTAAACATTTAGGTCATTTTCGTCCTCCCAAGGCTTATTCTCGTCCAATTAGGGTTTTTAACCTATCTTGTGCATCAAATAAGTGATTTTGTGTCATTGGTTGAACATTTAGGTCATTTTCGTCCTCCCTAGGCTTATTCTCGTCCAATTAGGGTTTTTAACCAATCTTGTGCATCCAATAAGTGATTTTGTGTCATTGGTTGAACATTTAGGTCATTTTCGTCCTCGCCAGGCTTATTCTTGTCCAATTAGGGTTTTTAACCAATCTTGTGCATCCAATAAGTACATTTGTGTCATTGGTTGAAAATTTAGGTCATTTTCGTTTTCCCAAGGCTTATTCTCGTCCAATTAGGGTTTTTAACCAATCTTGTGCATCCAATCTTTGTGCTATTGGTTGAACATTTAGGTCATTTTCGTCCTCCCAAGCTTTATTTGCGTCCAATTAGGGTTTTTAACCAATCTTGTGCATCCAATAAGTACATTTGTGTCATTGGTTGAACATTTAGGTCATTTTCATCCTCCCAAGGCTTATTCGCGTCCAATTAGGGTTTTTAACCAATCTTGTGCATCCAATAAGTGATTTTGTGTCATTGGTTGAACATTTAGGTCATTTTCGTCCTCCCTAGGCTTATTCTCGTCCAATTAGGGTTTTTAACCAATCTTGTGCATCCAATAAGTGATTTTGTGTCGTTGATTGAACATTTAGGTCATTTTCGTCCTCCCAATGCTTATTCTCGTCCAATTACGGTTTTTAACCAATCTTGTGCATCCAATAAGTGATTTTGTGTCATTGGTTGAACATTTAGGTCATTTTCGTCCTCCCAAGGCTTATTCTCGTCCAATTAGGGTTTTTAACCAATCTTGTGCATCCAATAAGTACTTTTGTGTCATTGGTTGAACATTTTGGTCATTTTCGTCCTCCCAAGGCTTATTCTCGTCCAATTAGGGTTTTTAACCAATCTTGTGCATCCAATAAGTACATTTGTGTCATTGGTTGAACATTTAGGTCATTTTCGTCCTCCCAAGGCTTATTCTCAACCAATTACGGTTTTTAACCAATCTTGTGCATCCAATAAGTGATTTTGTGTCATTGGTTGAACATTTAGGTCATTTTCGTCCTCCCAAGGCTTATTCTCGTCCAATTAGGGTTTTTAACCAATCTTGTGCATCCAATAAGTGATTTTGCGCCATTGGTTGAACATTTAAGTCCTTTTCGTCCTCCCAAGGCTTATTCTCGTCCAATAAGGGTTTTTAACCAATCTTGTCCCTCGAATAAGTACATTTGTGTCATTGGTTAAAGATTTAGGTCATTTTCGTCCTCCCAAGGCTTATTCTCGTCCAATTAGGGTTTTTAACCAATCTTGTGCATCCAATAAGTGATTTTGTGTCATTGGTTGAACATTTAGGTCATTTTCGTCCTCCCAAGGCTTATTCTCGTCCAATTAGGGTTTTTAACCAATCTTGTGCATCCAATAAGTACATTTGTGTCATTGGTTGAACATTTAGGTCATTTTCATCCTCCCTAGGGTTTTTCTCGCCCAATTAGGGTTTTTAACAAATCTTGTGCATCCAATAAGTGATTTTGTGTCATTGGTTGAACATTTAGGTCATTTTCATCATCCCAAGGCTTATTCTCGTCCAATTAGGGGTTTTAACCAATCTTGTGCATCCAATAAGTGATTTTGTGTCATTGGTTGAACATTTAGGTCATTTTCGTCCTCCCAAGGCTTATTCTCGTCCAATTAGGGTTTTTAACCAATCTTGTGCATCCAATAAGTACATTTGTGTCATTGGTTGAACATTTAGGTCATTTTCATCCTCCCTAGGATTTTTCTCGTCCAATTAGGGTTTTTAACCAATCTTGTGCATCCAATAAGTACATTTGTGTCATTGGTTGAACATTTAGGTCATTTTCGTCCTCCCAATGCTTATTCTCGTCCAATTAGGGTTTTTAACCAATCTTGTGCATCCAATAAGTGATTTTGTGTCATTGGTTGAACATTTAGATCATTTTTGTCCTCCCTAGGCTTATTCTCGACCAATTAGGGGTTTTAACCAATCTTGTGCATCCAATAAGTACATTTGTGTCATTGGTTGAACATTTAGTTCATTTTCGTCCTCCCAAGGCTTATTCTCGTCCAATTAGGGTTTTTAACGAATGTTGTGCATCCAATAAGTGATTTTGTGTCATTGGTTGAACATTTAGGTCATTTTCGTCCTCCCTAGGCTTATTCTCGTCCAATTAGGGTTTTTAACCAATCTTGTGCATCCAATAAGTACATTTGTGTCATTGGTTGAACATTTAGGTCATTTTCGTCCTCCTAAAGATTATTCTCGTCCAATTAGGGTTTTTAACCAATCTTGTGCATCCAATAAGTGATTTTGTGTCATTGGTTGAACATTTAGGTCATTTCCGTCCTCCTAAAGATTATTCTCTTCCAATTAGGGTTTTTAACCAATCTTGTGCATCCAATAAGTGATTTTGTGTCATTGGTTGAACATTTAGGTCATTTTCGTCCTCCCAAGGCTTATTCTCGTCCAATTAGGGTTTTTAACCAATCTTGTGCATCCAATAAGTACATTTGTGTCATTGGTTGAACATTTAGGTCATTTTCGTCCTCCCTAGGCTTATTCTCGTCCAATTAGGGTTTTTAACCAATCTTGTGCATCCAATAAGTACATTTGTGTCATTGGTTGAAAATTTAGGTCATTTTCATCCTCCCACGGCTTATTCTCGTCCAATTAGGGTTTTTAACCAATCTAGTGCATCCAATAAGTGATTTTGTGTCATTGGTTGAACATTTAGGTCATTTTCGTCCTCCCTAGGCTTATTCTCGTCCAATTAGGGTTTTTAACCAATCTTGTGCATCCAATAAGTACATTTGTGTCATTGGTTGAACATATAGGTCATTTTCGTCCTCCGTAGGCTTATTCTCGTCCTATTAGGGTTTTTAACCAATCTTGTGCATCCAATAAGTGATTTTGTGTCATTGGTTGAACATTTAGGTCATTTTCGTCCTCCCAAGGCTTATTCTCGTCCAATTAGGGTTTTTAACCAATCTTGTGCATCCAATAAGTACATTTGTGTCATTGGTTGAAAATTTAGGTCATTTTCGTTTTCCCGAGGCTTATTCTCGTCCAATTAGGATTTTTAACCAATCTTGTGCATCTAATAAGTGATTTTGTGTCATTGGTTGAACATTTAGGTTATTTTCGTCCTCCCAAGGCTTATTCTCGTCCAATTAGGGTTTTTAACCAATCTTGTGCATCCAATAAGTACATTTGTGTCATTGGTTGAAAATTTAGGTCATTTTCGTTTTCCCGAGGCTTATTCTCGTCCAATTAGGGTTTTTAACCAATCTTGTGCATCTAATAAGTGATTTTGTGTAATTGGTTGAACATTTAGGTCATTTTCATCCTCCCTAGGCTTATTCTCGTCCAATTAGGGTTTTTAACCAATCTTGTGCATCAAATAAGTGATTTTGTGTCATTGGTTGAACATTTAGGTCATTTTCGTCCTCCCTAGGCTTATTCTCGTCCAATTAGGGTTTTTAACCAATCTTGTGCATCCAATAAGTGATTTTGTGTCATTGATTGAACATTTAGGTCATTTTCGTCCTCCCAAGGCTTATTCTCATCCAATTACGGTTTTTAACCAATCTTGTGCATCTAATAAGTACATTTGTGTCATTGGTTGAAAATTTAGGTCATTTTCGTTTTCCCGAGGCTTATTCTCGTCCAATTAGGGTTTTTAACCAATCTTGTGCATCCAATAAGTACATTTGTGTCATTGGTTGAAAATTTAGGTCATTTTCGTTTTCCCGAGGCTTATTCTCGTCCAATTAGGATTTTTAACCAATCTTGTGCATCTAATAAGTGATTTTGTGTCCTTGGTTGAACATTTAGGTCATTTTCGTCCTCCCTAGGCTTATTCTCGTCCAATTAGGGTTTTTAACCAATCTGGTGCATCCAATCTTTGTGCTATTGGTTAAACATTTAGGTCATTTTCGTCCTCCCAAGGCTTATTCTCGTCCAATTAGGGTTTTTAACCAATCTTGTGCATCCAATAAGTACATTTGTGTCATTGGTTGAAAATTTAGGTCATTTTTGTTTTCCCGAGGCTTATTCTCGTCCAATTAGGGTTTTTAACCAATCTTGTGCATCTAAAAAGTGATTTTGTGTAATTGGTTGAACATTTAGGTCGTCTTCGTCCTCCCTAAGCTTATTCTCGTCCAATTAGGGTTTTTAACCAATCTTGTGCATCCAATAAGTGATTTTGTGTCATTGATTGAACATTTAGCTCATTTTCGTCATCCCAAGGCTTATTCTCGTCCAATTAGGGTTTTTAACCAATCTTTTGCATCCAATAAGTGATTTTGTGTCATTGATTGAATATTTAGGTCATTTTCGTCCTCCCAAGGCTTATTCTCGTCCAATTACGGTTTTTAACCAATCTTGTGCATCCAATAAGTGATTTTGTGTCATTGGTTGAACATTTAGGTCATTTTCGTCCTCCCAAGGCTTATTCTCGTCCAATTAAGGTTTTTAACCAATCTTGTGCATCCAATGAGTTATTTTGTGTCATTGGTTGAACATTTAAATCATTTTCGTCCTCCCTAGGCTTATTCTCGTCCAATTACGGTTTTTAACCAATCTTGTGCATCCAATAAGTGATTTTGTGTCATTGGTTGAACATTTAGGTCATTTTCGTCCTCCCAAGGCTTATTCTCGTCCAATTAGGGTTTTTAACCAATCTTGTGCATCTAATAAGTGATTTTGTGTAATTTGTTGAACATTTAGGTCATTTTCGTCCTCCCTAGGCTTATTCTCGTCCAATTAGGGTTTTTAACCAATCTTGTGCATCCAATAAGTGATTTTGTGTCATTGATTGAACATTTAGGTCATTTTCGTCCTCCCAAGGCTTATTCTCATCCAATTACGGTTTTTAACCAATCTTGTGCATCTAATAAGTACATTTGTGTCATTGGTTGAAAATTTAGGTCATTTTCGTTTTCCCGAGGCTTATTCTCGTCCAATTAGGGTTTTTAACCAATCTTGTGCATCCAATAAGTACATTTGTGTCATTGGTTGAAAATTTAGGGCATTTTCGTTTTCCCGAGGCTTATTCTCGTCCAATTAGGATTTTTAACCAATCTTGTGCATCTAATAAGTGATTTTGTGTCCTAGGTTGAACATTTAGGTCATTTTCGTCCTCCCTAGGCTTATTCTCGTCCAATTAGGGTTTTTAACCAATCTGGTGCATCCAATCTTTGTGCTATTGGTTAAACATTTAGGTCATTTTCGTCCTCCCAAGGCTTATTCTCGTCCAATTCGGGTTTTTAACCAATCTTGTGCATCCAATAAGTGATTTTGTGTCATTGGTTGAACAATTAGGTCATTTTCGTCCTCCCTAGGCTTATTCTCGTCCAATTAGGGTTTTTAACCAATCTTGTGCATCCAATAAGTGATTTTGTGTCATTGGTTGAACATTTAGGTCATTTTCGTCCTCGCAAGGCTTATTCTTGTCCAATTAGGGTTTTTAACCAATCTTGTGCATCCAATAAGTACATTTGTGTCATTGGTTGAAAATTTAGGTCATTTTCGTCCTCCCAAGGCTTATTCTCGTCCAATTAGGGTTTTTAACCAATCTTGTGCATCTAAAAAGTGATTTTGTGTAATTGGTTGAACATTTAGGTCGTCTTCGTCCTCCCTAGGCTTATTCTCGTCCAATTAGGGTTTTTAACCAATCTTGTGCATCCAATAAGTGATTTTGTGTCATTGATTGAACATTTAGCTCATTTTCGTCATCCCAAGGCTTATTCTCGTCCAATTAGGGTTTTTAACCAATCTTTTGCATCCAATAAGTGATTTTGTGTCATTGATTGAACATTTAGGTCATTTTCGTCCTCCCAAGGCTTATTCTCGTCCAATTACGGTTTTTAACCAATCTTGTGCATCCAATAAGTGATTTTGTGTCATTGGTTGAACATTTAGGTCATTTTCGTCCTCCCAAGGCTTATTCTCGTCCAATTAAGGTTTTTAACCAATCTTGTGCATCCAATGAGTGATTTTGTGTCATTGGTTGAACATTTAAATCATTTTCGTCCTCCCTAGGCTTATTCTCGTCCAATTACGGTTTTTAACCAATCTTGTGCATCCAATAAGTGATTTTGTGTCATTGGTTGAACATTTAGGTCATTTTCGTCCACCCAAGGCTTATTCTCGTCCAATTAGGGTTTTTAACCAATCTTGTGCATCCAATAAGTACATTTGTGTCATTGGTTGAAAATTTAGGTCATTTTCGTTTTCCCGAGGCTTATTCTCGTCCAATTAGGATTTTTAACCAATCTTGTGCATCTAATAAGTGATTTTGTGTCATTGGTTGAACATTTAGGTCATTTTCGTCCTCCCTAGGCTTATTCTCGTCCAATTAGGGTTTTTAACCAATCTTGTGCATCCAATCTTTGTGCTATTGGTTAAACATTTAGGTCATTTTCGTCCTCCCAAGGCTTATTCTCGTCCAATTAGGGTTTTTAACCAATCTTGTGCATCCAATAAGTGATTTTGTGTCATTGGTTGAACATTTAGGTCATTTTCGTCTTCCCAAGGCTTATTCTCATCCAATTAGGGTTTTTAACCAATCTTGTGCATCCAATAAGTACATTTGTGTCATTGGTTGAACATATAGGTCATTTTCGTCCTCCCAAGGTTTATTCTCGTCCAATTAGGGTTTTTAACCAATCTTGTGCATCCAATAAGTGATTTTGTGTCATTGGTTGAACATTTAGGTCATTTTCGTCCTCCCTAGGCTTATTCTCGTCCAATTGGGGTTTTTAACCAATCTTGTGCATCCAATAAGTGATTTTGTGTCATTGGTTGAACATTTAGGTCATTTTCGTCCTCCCAAGGCTTATTCTCATCCAATTAGGGTTTTTAACCAATCTTGTGCATCCAATAAGTACATTTGTGTCATTGGTTGAACATATAGGTCATTTTCGTCCTCCCAAGGTTTATTCTCGTCCAATTAGGGTTTTTAACCAATCTTGTGCATCCAATAAGTGATTTTGTGTCATTGGTTGAACATTTAGGTCATTTTCGTCCTCCCTAGGCTTATTCTCCTCCATTTAGGGTTTTTAACCAATCTTGTGCATCCAATAAGTACATTTGTGTCATTGGTTGAACATTTAGGTCATTTTCGTCCTCCCAAGGTTTATTCTCGTCCAATTAGGGTTTTTAACCAATCTTGTGCATCCAATAAGTGATTTTGTGTCATTGGTTGAACATTTAGGTCATTTTCGTCCTCCCTAGGCTTATTCTTCTCCAATTAGGGTTTTTAACCAATCTTGTGCATCCAATAAGTACATTTGTGTCATTGGTTGAACATTTAGGTCATTTTTCGTCCTCCCAAGGCTTATTCTCGTCCAATTAGGGTTTTTAACCAATCTTGTGCATCCAATAAGTGATTTTGTGTCATTGATTGAACATTTAGGTCATTTTCGTCCTCCCAAGGCTTATTCTCGTCCAATTAGGGTTTTTAACCAATCTTTTGCATCCAATAAGTGATTTTGTGTCATTGATTGAACATTTAGGTCATTTTCGTCCTCCCTAGGCTTATTCTCGTCCAATTACGGTTTTTAACCAATCTTGTGCATCCAATAAGTGATTTTGTGTCATTGGTTGAACATTTAGGTCATTTTCGTCCTCCCAAGGCTTATTCTCGTCCAATTACGGTTTTTAACCAATCTTGTGCATCCAATAAATTATTTTGTGTCATTGGTTGAACATTTAGGTCATTTTCGTCCTCCCAAGGCTTATTCTCGTCCAATTACGGTTTTTAACCAGTCTTTTGCATCCAATAAGTGATTTTGTGTCATTGATTGAACATTTAGGTCATTTTCGTCCTCCCAAGGCTTATTCTCGTCCAATTAGGGTTTTTAACCAATCTTTTGCATCCAATAAGTGATTTTGTGTCATTGATTGAACATTTAGGTCATTTTCGTCCTCCCAAGGCTTATTCTCGTCCAATTACGGTTTTTAACCAATCTTGTGCATCAAATAAGTGATTTTGTGTCATTGGTTGAACATTTAGGTCATTTTTGTCCTCTCAAGGCTTATTCTCGTCCAATTAGGATTTTTAACCAATCTTGTGCATCCAATAAGTGATTTTGTGTCATTGGTTGAACATTTATGTCATTTTCGTCATCCCAAGGCTTATTCTCGTCCAATTAGGGTTTTTAACCAATCTTGTGCATCTAATAAGTGATATTGTGTCATTGGTTGAACATTTAGGTCATTTTCGTCCTCCCTAGGCTTATTCTCGTCCAATTAGGGTTTTTAACCAATCTTGTGCATCCAATAAGTGATTTTGTGTCATTGGTTGAACATTTAGGTCATTTTCGTCCTCCCTAAGCTAATTCTCGTCCAATTAGGGTTTTTAACCAATCTTGTGCATCCAATAAGTACACTTGTGTCATTGGTTGAACATTTAGGTCATTTTCGTCCTCCCAAGGCTTATTCTCGTCCAATTAGGGTTTTTAACCAATCTTGTGCATCCAATAAGTGATTTTGTGTCATTGGTTGAACATTTAGGTCATTTTCGTCGTCCAAAGGCTTATTCTCGTATAATTAGGGTTTTTAACCAATCTTGTGCATCCAATAAGTGATTTTGTGTCATTGGTTGAACATTTAGGTCATTTTCGTCCTCCCAAGGCTTATTCTCGTCCAATTAGGGTTTTTAACCAATCTTGTGCATCCAATAAGTGATTTTGTGTCATTGGTTGAACATTTAGGTCATTTCCTTCCTCCCAAGGCTTATTCTTGTCCAATTAGGGTTTTTATCCAATCTTGTGCATCCAATAAGTACATTTGTGTCATTGGTTGAACATTTAGGTCATTTTTCGTCCTCCCAAGGCTTATTCTCGTCCAATTAGGGTTTTTGACCTATATTGTGCATCCTATAAGTACATTTGTGTTATTGGTTGAACATTTAGGTCATTTTCGTCCTCCCAAGGCTTATTCTCGTCCAATTAGGGTTTTTAACCAATCTTGTGCATCCAATAAGTACATTTGTGTCATTGGTTGAACATTTAGGTCATTTTCGTCCTCCCAAGGCTTATTCTCGTCCAATTAGGATTTTTAACAAATCTTTTGCATCCAATAATTGATTTTGTGTCATTGGTTGAACATTTAGGTCATTTTCGTCCTCCCAAGGTTTATTCTCGTCCAATTAGGGTTTTTAACCAATCTTGTGCATCCAATAAGTGATTTTGTGTCATTGGTTGAACATTTAGGTCATTTTCGTCCTCCCTAGGCTTATTCTCGTCCAATTACGGTTTTTAACCAATCTTGTGCATCCAATAAGTGATTTTGTGTCATTGATTGAACATTTAGGTCATTTTCGTCCTACCAAGGCTTATTCTCATCCAATTAGGGTTTTTAACCAATCTTTTGCATCCAATAAGTGATTTTGTGTCATTGATTGAACATTTAGGTCATTTTCGTCCTCCCAAGGCTTATTCTCGTCCAATTACGGTTTTTAACCAATCTTGTGCATCCAATAAGTGATTTTGTGTCATTGGTTGAACATTTAGGTCATTTTCGTCCTCCCAAGGTTTATTCTCGTCCAATTAGGGTTTTTAATCAATCTTGTGCATCCAATAAGTGATTTTGTGTCATTGGTTGAACATTTAGGTCATTTTCGTCCTCCCAAGGCTTATTCTCGTCCAATTAGGGTTTTTAACCAATCTTTTGCATCCAATAAGTGATTTTGTGTCATCGATTGAACATTTAGGTCATTTTCGTCCTCCCAAGGCTTATTCTCGTCCAATTACGGTTTTTAACCAATCTTGTGCATCCAATAATTGATTTTGTGTCATTGGTTGAACATTTAGGTCATTTTCGTTTTCCCAAGGCTTATTCTCGTCCAATTAGGGTTTTTAACCAATCTTTTGCATCCAATAAGTGATTTTGTGTCATTGATTGAACATTTAGGATATTTTCGTCCTCCCAAGGCTTATTCTCTTCCAATTACGGTTTTTAACCAAACTTGTGCATCCAATAAGTGATTTTGTGTCATTGGTTGAACATTTAGGTCATTTTCGTCCTCCCAAGGCTTATTCTCGTCCAATTAGGGTTTTTAACCAATCTTGTGCATCTAATAAGTGATTTTGTGTCATTGGTTGAACATTTAGGTCATTTTCGTCCTCCCTATGCTTATTCTCGTCCAATTAGGGTTTTTAACCAATCTTGTGCATCCAATAAGTGATTTTGTGTCATTGGTTGAACATTTAGGTCATTTTCGTCCTCGCAAGGCTTATTCTTGTCCAATTAGGGTTTTTAACCAATCTTGTGCATCCAATAAGTACATTTGTGTCATTGGTTGAAAATTTAGGTCATTTTCGTCCTCCCAAGGCTTATTCTCGTCCAATTAGGGTTTTTAACCAATCTTGTGCATCTAAAAAGTGATTTTGTGTAATTGGTTGAACATTTAGGTCGTCTTCGTCCTCCCTAGGCTTATTCTCGTCCAATTAGGGTTTTTAACCAATCTTGTGCATCCAATAAGTGATTTTGTGTCATTGATTGAACATTTAGCTCATTTTCGTCATCCCAAGGCTTATTCTCATCCAATTAGGGTTTTTAACCAATCTTTTGCATCCAATAAGTGATTTTGTGTCATTGATTGAACATTTAGGTCATTTTCGTCCTCCCAAGGCTTATTCTTGTCCAATTACGGTTTTTAACCAATCTTGTGCATCCAATAAGTGATTTTGTGTCATTGGTTGAACATTTAGGTCATTTTCGTCCTCCCAAGGCTTATTCTCGTCCAATTAAGGTTTTTAACCAATCTTGTGCATCCAATGAGTGATTTTGTGTCATTGGTTGAACATTTAAATCATTTTCGTCCTCCCTAGGCTTATTCTCGTCCAATTACGGTTTTTAACCAATCTTGTGCATCCAATAAGTGATTTTGTGTCATTGGTTGAACATTTAGGTCATTTTCGTCC
>JBBPBP010001064.1:0-14667 GCA_037974735.1 Cicer chorassanicum
AAGGCTTATTCTTGTCCAATTTGGGTTTTTAACAAATCTTGTGCATCCAATAAGTACATTTGTGTCATTGGTTGAGTATTTAGGTCATTTTCGTCCTCCCAAGGCTTATTCTCGTGCAATTAGGGTTATTAACCAATCTTGTGCATCCAATAAGTGATTTTGTGTCATTGGTTGAACATTTAGGTCATTTTCGTCCTCCCAAAGCTTATTCTCGTCCAATTAGGGTTTTTAACCAATCTTGTGCATCCAATAAGTACATTTGTGTCATTGGTTGAACATTTAGGTCATTTTCGTCGTCCCAAGGCTTATTCGCGTCCAATTAGGGTTTTTAAACAATCCTGTGCACCCAATAAGATATTTTGTGTCATTGGTTGAACATTTAGGTCATTTTCGTCCTCCCAATGCTTATTCTCGTCCAATTAGGGTTTTTAACCAATCTTGTGCATCCAATAAGTGATTTTGTGTAATTGTTTGAACATTTAGGTTATTTTCGTCCTCCCAAGGCTTATTCTCGTCCAATTAGGGTTTTTAATTAATCTTGTGCATCCAATAAGTACATTTGTGTCATTGGTTGAACAATTAGGTCATTTTAGTCCTCCTAAGGCCTATTCTCGTCCAATTAGGGTTTTTAACCAATCTTGTGCATCCAATAAGTGATTTTGTGTCATTGGTTGAACATTTAGGTCATTTTCGTCCTCCCAAGGCTTATTCTCGTCCAATTAGGGTTTTTAACCAATCTTGTGCATCCAATAAGTGATTTTGTGTCATTGGTTGAACATTATGTCATTTTCGTCCTCTGAATGCTTATTCTCGTCCAATTAGGGTTTTTAACCAATCTTGTGCATCCAATAAGTGATTTTGTGTCATTGGTTGAACATTTAAGTCATTTTCGTCCTTCGAATGCTTATTCTCGTCCAATTAGGGTTTTAAACCAATCTAGTGCATCCAATAAGTGATTTTATGTCATTGGTTGAACATTTAGGTCATTTTCGTCCTCCCTAGGCTTATTCTCGTCCAGTTAGGGTTTTTAACCAATCTTGTGCATCCAATAAGTGATTTTGTGTCATTGGTTGAACATTTAGGTCATTTTCGTCCTCCCAAGGCTTATTCTCGTCCAATTAGGGTTTTTAACCAATCTTGTGCATCCAATAAGTGATTTTGTGTCATTGATTGAACATTTAGGTCATTTTCGTCCTCCCTAGGTTTATTCTCGTCCAATTAGGGTTTTTAACCAATCTTCTGCATCCAATAAGTACATTTGTGTCATTGGTTGAACATTTAGGTCATTTTCGTCCTCCCAAGGCTTATTCTAGTCCAATTAAGGTTTTTAACCAATCATGTGCATCCAATAATTAATTTTGTGTCATTGGTTGAACATTTAAGTCATTTTCGTCCTCCGAATGCTTATTCTCGTCCAATTAGGGTTTTTAACCAATCTAGTGCATCCAATAAGTGATTTTGTGTCATTGGTTGAACATTTAGGTTATTTTCGTCCTCCCTAGGCTTATTCTCGTCCAGTTAGGGTTTTTAACCAATCTTGTGCATCCAATAAGTGATTTTGTGTCATTGGTTGAACATTTAGGTCATTTTCGTCCTCCCAAGGCTTATTCTCGTCCAATTAGGGTTTTTAACCAATCTTGTGCATCCAATAAGTGATTTTGTGTTTGGTTGAACATTTAAGTCATTTTTTGTCCTCTGAATGCTTATTCTCGTCCAATTAGGGTTTTTAACCAATCTTGTGCATCCAATAAGTGATTTTGTGTCATTGGTTGAACATTTAGGTTATTTTCGTCCTCCCAAGGCTTAGTCTCGTCCAATTAGGGCTTTTAACCAATCTTGTGCATCCAATAAGTGATTTTGTGTCATTGGTTGAACATTTAGGTCATTTTCGTTCTCCCAGGGCTTATTCACGTCCAATTAGGGTTTTTAACCAATCTTGTGCATCCAATAAGTGATTTTGTGTCATTGGTTGAACATTTAGGTCATTTTCGTCCTCCCTAGGCTTATTCTCGTCCAATTAGGGTTTTTAACCAATCTTGTGCATCCAATAAGTGATTTTGTGCCATTGGTCGAACATTTAGGTCATTTTCGTCCTCCCAAGGCTTATTCTCGTCCAATTAGGGTTTTTAACCAATCTTGTGCATCCAATAAGTGATTTTGTGTCATTGGTTGAACATTTAGGTCATTTTCGTCCTCCCAAGGCTTATTCTCGTCCAATTAGGGTTTTTAACCAATCTTGTGCATCCAATAAGTGATTTTGTGTCATTGGTTGAACATTTAGATCATTTTCGTCCTCCCAAGGCTTATTCTCGTCCAATTAGGGTTTTTAACCAATCTTCTGCATCCAATAAGTGATTTTGTGTCATTGGTTGAACATTTAGGTCATTTTCATCCTCCCAAGGCTTATTCTCGTCCAATTAGGGTTTTTAACCAATCTTGTGCATCCAATAAGTGATTTTGTGTCATTGGTTGAACATTTAGGTCATTTTCGTCCTCCCAAGGCTTATTCTCGTCCAATTAGGGTTTTTAACCAATCTTGTGCATCCAATAAGTGATTTTGCGCCATTGGTTGAACATTTAAGTCCTTTTCGTCCTCCCAAGGCTTATTCTCGTCCAATAAGGGTTTTTAACCAATCTTGTCCCTCGAATAAGTACATTTGTGTCATTGGTTAAAGATTTAGGTCATTTTCGTCCTCCCAAGGCTTATTCTCGTCCAATTAGGGTTTTTAACCAATCTTGTGCATCCAATAAGTGATTTTGTGTCATTGGTTGAACATTTAGGTCATTTTCGTCCTCCCAAGGCTTATTCTCGTCCAATTAGGGTTTTTAACCAATCTTGTGCATCCAATAAGGATATTTGTGTCATTGGTTGAACATTTAGGTCATTTTCGTCCTCCCTAGGCTTATTCTCGTCCAATTAGGGTTTTTAACCAATCTTGTGCATCCAATAAGTGATTTTGTGTCATTGGTTGAACATTTAGGTCATTTTCGTCCTCCCAAGGCTTATTCTCGTCCAATTAGGGTTTTTAACCAATCTTGTGCATCCAATAACGATATTTGTGTCATTGGTTAAACATTTAGGTCATTTTCGTCCTCCCTAGGCTTATTCTCGTCCAATTAGGGTTTTTAACCAATCTTGTGCATCCAATAAGTGATTTTGTGTCATTGGTTGAACATTTAGGTCATTTTCGTACTCCGAAGGCTTATTCTCGTCCAATTACGGTTTTTAACCAATCTTGTGCATCCAATAAGTACATTTGTGTCATTGGTTGAACATTTAGGCCATTTTCGTCCTCCCAACGCTTATTCTCGTCCAATTAGGCGTTTTAACCAATCTTGTTCATCCAATAAGTACATTTGTGTCATTGGTTGAGCATTTAGGTCATTTTCGTCCTCCCTAGGCTTATTCTCGTCCAATTAGGGTTTTTAACCAATCTTGTGCATCCAATAAATACATTTGTGTCGTTGGTTGAACATTTAGGTCATTTTCGTCCTCCCTAGGCTTATTCTCGTCCAATTAGGGTTTTTAACCAATCTTGTGCATCCAATAAGTGATTTTGTGTCATTGGTTGAACATTTAGGTCATTTTCGTCGTCCTAAGGCTTATTCTCGTCCAATTAGGGTTTTTAACCAATCTTGTGCATCCAATAAGTGATTTTGTGTCATTGGTTGAACATTTAGGTCATTTTCGTCCTCCCAAGGCTTATTCTCGTCCAATTAGGGTTTTTAACCAATCTTGTGCATCCAATAAGTGATTTTGTGTCGTTAGTTGAACATTTAGGTCATTTTCGTCCTCCATAGGCTTATTCTCGTCCAATTAGGGTTTTTAACCAATCTTGTGCATCCAATAAGTACATCTGTGTCATTGGTTGAACATTCAGGTCATTTTTGTCCTCCCAAGGCTTATTCTCGTCCAATTAGGGTTTTTAACCAATCTTGTGCATCCAATAAGTGATTTTGTGTCATTGGTTGAACATTTAGGTCATTTTCGTCCTCCCAAGGCTTATTCTCGTCCAATTAGGGTTTTTAACCAATCTTGTGCATCCACTAAGTGATTTTGTGTCATTGTTTGAACATTTAGGTCATTTTCGTCCTCCCAAGGCTTATTCTCGTCCAATTAGGGTTTTTAACCAATCTTGTGCATCCAATAAGTGATTTTGTGTCATTGGTTGAACATTTAGGTCATTTTCGTCCTCCCAAGGCTTATTCTCGTCCAATTACAGTTTTTAACCAATCTTGTGCATCCATTAAGTACATTTGTGTCATTGGTTGAACATTTAGGTCATTTTCGTCCTCCCAAGGCTTATTCTCGTCCAATTCGGGTTTTTAACCAATCTTGTGCATCCAATAAGTACATTTGTGTCATTGGTTGAACATTTACGTCATTTTCGTCCTCCCAAGGCTTATTCTCGTCCAGTTACGGTTTTTATCCAATCTTGTGCATCCAATAAGTGATTTTGTGTCATTGGTTGAACATTTAGGTCATTTTCGTCCTCCCAAGGCTTATTCTCGTCCAATTAGGGTTTTTAACCAATCTTGTGCATCCAATAAGTGATTTTGTGTCATTGGTTGAACATTTAGGTCATTTTCGTCCTCCCAAGGCTTATTCTCGTCCAATTAGGGTTTTTAACCAATCTTGTGCATCCATTAAGTACATTTGTGTCATTGGTTGAACATTTAGGTCATTTTCGTCCTCCCAAGGCTTATTCTCGTCCAATTAGGGTTTTTAACCAATCTTGTGCATCCAATAAGAACATTTGTGTCATTGGTTGAACATTTAGGTCATTTTCGTCCTCCCAAGGCTTATTCTCGTCCAATTAGGGTTTTTAACCAATCTTGTGCATCCAATAAGTGATTTTGTGTCGTTGGTTGAACATTTAGGTCATTTTCGTCCTCCGAAGGCTTATTGTCGTCCAATTAGGGTTTTTAACCAATCTTGTGCATCCAATAAGTGATTTTGTGTCATTGGTTGAACATTTAGGTCATTTTCGTCCTCCCAAGGCTTATTCTCGTCCAATTAGGGTTTTTAACCAATCTTGTGCATCCAATAAGTACATTTGTGTCATTGGTTGAACATTTAGGTCATTTACGTCCTCCTTAGGCTTATTCTCGTCCAATTAGGGTTTTTAACCAATCTTGTGCTTCCAATAAGTACATTTGTGTCATTGGTTGAACATTTAGGTCATTTACGTCTTCCCTAGGCTTATTCTCGTCCAATTAGGGTTTTTAACCAATCTTGTGCATCCAATAAGTGATTTTGTGTCATTGGTTGAACATTTAGGTCATTTTCGTCCTCCCAAGGCTTATTCTCGTCCAATTAGGGTTTTTAACCAATCTTGTGCATCCAATAAGAGATTTTGTGTCATTGGTTGAATATTTAGGTCATTTTCGTCCTCCCTAGGCTTATTCTTGTCCAATTAGGGTTTTTAACCAATCTTGTGCATCCAATAAGTAGATTTGAGTCATTGGTTGAACATTTAGGTCATTTTCGTCCTCCCAAGGCTTATTCTCGTCCAATTAGGGTTTTTAACCAATCTTGTGCATCCAATAAGTGATTTTCTGTCATTAGTTGAACATTTACGTCATTTTCCTCCTCCATAGGCTTATTCTCGTCCAATTAGGGTTTTTAACCAATCTTGTGCATCCAATAAGTGATTTTGTGTCATTGGTTGAACATTTAGGTCATTTTCGTCCTCCCAAGGCTTATTCTCGTCCAATTAGGGTTTTTAACCAATCTTGTGCATCCACTAAGTGATAATGTGTCATTTGTTGAACATTTAGGTCATTTTCGTCCTCCCTATGCTTATTCTCGTCCAATTAGGGTTTTTAACCAATCTTGTGCATCCAATAAGTACATTTGTGTCATTGGTTGAACATTTAGGTCATTTTCGTCCTCCCTAGGCTTATTCTCGTCCAATTAGGGTTTTTAACCAATCTTGTGCATCCAATAAGTACATTTGTGTCATTGGTTGAACATTTAGGTCCTTTTCGTCCTCCCACGGCTTATTCTCGTCCAATTAGGGTTTTTAACCAATCTAGTGCATCCAATAAGTGATTATGTGTCATTGGTTGAACATTTAGGTCATTTTCGTCCTCCCTAGGCTTATTCTCGTCCAATTAGGGTTTTTAACCAATCTTGTGCATCCAATAAGTACATTTGTGTCATTGGTTGAACATTTAGGTCATTTTCGTCCTCCTAAAGATTATTCTCGTCCAATTAGGGTTTTTAACCAATCTTGTGCATCCAATAAGTGATTTTGTGTCATTGGTTGAACATTTAGGTCATTTCCGTCCTCCTAAAGATTATTCTCTTCCAATTAGGGTTTTTAACCAATCTTGTGCATCCAATAAGTGATTTTGTGTCATTGGTTGAACATTTAGGTCATTTTCGTCCTCCCAAGGCTTATTCTCGTCCAATTAGGGTTTTTAACCAATCTTGTGCATCCAATAAGTACATTTGTGTCATTGGTTGAACATTTAGGTCATTTTCGTCCTCCCTAGGCTTATTCTCGTCCAATTAGGGTTTTTAACCAATCTTGTGCATCCAATAAGTACATTTGTGTCATTGGTTGAAAATTTAGGTCATTTTCATCCTCCCACGGCTTATTCTCGTCCAATTAGGGTTTTTAACCAATCTAGTGCATCCAATAAGTGATTTTGTGTCATTGGTTGAACATTTAGGTCATTTTCGTCCTCCCTAGGCTTATTCTCGTCCAATTAGGGTTTTTAACCAATCTTGTGCATCCAATAAGTACATTTGTGTCATTGGTTGAACATATAGGTCATTTTCGTCCTCCGTAGGCTTATTCTCGTCCTATTAGGGTTTTTAACCAATCTTGTGCATCCAATAAGTGATTTTGTGTCATTGGTTGAACATTTAGGTCATTTTCGTCCTCCCAAGGCTTATTCTCGTCCAATTAGGGTTTTTAACCAATCTTGTGCATCCAATAAGTACATTTGTGTCATTGGTTGAATATTTAGGTCATTTTCGTCCTCCCTAGGGTTATACTCATCCAATTAGGGTTTTTAACCAATCTTGTGCATCAAATAAGTGATTTTGTGTCATTGGTTGAACATTTAGGTCATTTTCGTCCTCCCAAGGCTTATTCTCATCCAATTAGGGTTTTTAACCAATCTTGTGCATCCAATAAGTGATTTTGTGTCATTGGTTGAACATTTAGGTCATTTTCGTCCTCCGTAGGCTTATTCTCGTCCAATTAGGGTTTTTAACCAATCTTGTGCATCCAATAAGTGATTTTGTGTCATTGTTTGAACATTTAGGTCATTTTCGTCCTCCCAAGGCTTATTCTCATCCAATTAGGGTTTTTAACCAATCTTGTGCATCCAATAAGTACTTTTGTGTCATTGGTTGAATATTTAGGTCATTTTCGTCCTCCCTAGACTTATTCACGTTCAATTAGGGTTTTTAACCAATCTTGTGCATCCAATAAGTGATTTTGTGTCATTGGTTGAACATTTAGGTCATTTTCGTCCTCCCAAGGCTTATTCTCGTCCAATTAGGGTTTTTAACCAATCTTGTGCATCCAATAAGTGATTTTGTGTCATTGTTTGAACATTTAGGTTATTTTCGTCCTCCCAAGGCTTATTCTCGTCCAATTAGGGTTTTTAACCAATCTTGTGCATCCAATAAGTACATTTGTGTCATTGATTGAACATTTAGGTCATTTTCGTGCTCCCAAGGCTTATTCTCTTCCAATTAGGGTTTTTAACCAATCTTGTGCATCCAATAAGTGATTTTGTGTCATTGGTTGAACATTTAGGTCATTTTCGTCCTCCCAAGGCTTATTCTCGTCCAATTAGGGTTTTTAACCAATCTTGTGCATCCAATAAGTGATTTTGTGTCATTGGTTGAACATTTAGGTCATATGCGTCCTCCCAAGGCTTAGTCTCGCCCAGTCAGGGATTTTAACCAATCTTGTGCATACAATAAGTGATTTTGTGTCATTGGTTTAACATTTAGGTCATTTTCGTCCTCCCTAGGCTTATTCTCGTCCAATTACGGTTTTTAACCAATCTTGTGCATCCAATAAGTACATTTGTGTCATTGGTTGAACATTTAGGTCATTTTCGTCCTCCCAAGGCTTATTCTCATCCAATTAGGGTTTTTAACCAATCTTGTGCATCCAATAAGTGATTTTGTGTCATTGGTTGAACATTTAGGTCATTTTCGTCCTCCCAAGGCTTATTCTCTTCCAATTAGGGTTTTTAACCAATCTTGTGCATCCAATAAGTACATTTTTGTCATTGGTTGAACATTTAGGTCATTTTCGTCCTCCCGAGGATTATTCTCGTCCAATTAGGGTTTTTAACCAATCTTGTGCATCCAATAAGTGATTTTGTGTCATTGGTTGAACATTTAGGTCATTTTCGTCCTCCCAAGGCTTATTCTCTTCCAATTAGGGTTTTTAACCAATCTTGTGCATCCAATAAGTACATTTGTGTCATTGGTTGTACATTTAGGTCATTTTCGTCCTCCTTAGGCTTATTCTCGTCCAATTAGGGTTTTTAACCAATCTTGTGCATCCAATAAGTGATTTTGTGTCATTGGTTGAACATTTAGGTCATTTTCGTCCTCCCAAGGCTTATTCTCTTCCAATTAGGGTTTATAACCAATCTTGTGCATCCAATAAGAGATTTTGTGTCATTGGCTGGATATTTAGGTCATTTTCGTCCTACCAAGGCTTATTGTCGTCCAATTAGGGTTTTTAACCAATCTTGTGCATCCAATAAGTGATTTTGTGTCATTGGTTGAACATTTAGGTCATTTTCGTCCTCCCAAGGCTTATTCTCGTCCAATTAGGGTTTTTAACCAATCTTGTGCATCCAATAAGTACATTTGTGTCATTTGCTGAACATTTAGGACATTTTCGTCCTCCCAAGGCTTATTCTCATCCAATTAGGGTTTTTAACCAATCTTGTGCATCCAATAAGTGATTTTGTGTCATTGGTTGAACATTTAGGCCATTTTCGTTTTCCCTAGCCTTATTCTCGTCCAATTAGGGTTTTTAACCAATCTTGTGCATCCAATAAGTCATTTTGTGTCATTGGTTGAACATTTAGGTCATTTTCGTCCTCCCTAGGCTTATTCTCGTCCAATTAGGGTTTTTAACCAATCTTGTGCATCCAATAAGTGATTTTGTTTCATTGGTTGAACATTTAGGTCATTTTCGTCCTCCCAGGGCTTATTCTCGTCCAAATAGGGTTTTTAACCAATCTTGTGCATCCAATAAGTGATTTTGTGTCATTGGTTGAACATTTAGGTCATTTTCGTCCTCCCAAGGCTTATTCTCGTCCAATTAGGGTTTTTAACCAATCTTGTGCATCCAATAAGTGATTTTGTGTCATTGGTTGAACATTTAGGTCATTTTCGTCCTCCCAAGACTTATTCTCGTCCAATTAGGGTTTTTACCCAATCTTGTACATCCAATAATTGATTTTGTGTCATTGGTTGACCATTTAGGTCATTTTCGTCCTCCCTAGGCTTATTCTCGTCCAATTAGGGTTTTTTTACCAATCTTGTGCATCCAAGAAGTGATTTTGGGTCATTGGTTGAACATTTAGGTCATTTTCGTCCTCCCAAGGCTTATTCTCGTCCAGTTAGGGTTTTTAACCAATCTTGTGCATCCAATAAGTGATTTTGTGTCATTGGTTGAACATTTAGGTCATTTTCGTCCTCCCAAGGCTTATTCTCGTCCAATTAGGGTTTTTAACCAATCTTGTGCATCCAATAAGTGATTTTGTGTCATTGGTTGAACATTTAGGTCATTTTCGTCCTCCCTAGGCTTATTCTCGTCCAATTAGGGATTTTTAACAATCTTGTGCATCCAATAAGTGATTTTATGCCATTGGTTGAACATTTAGGTCATTTTCGTCCTCCCAAGGCATATTCTCGTCCAATTAGGGTTTTTTAACAATCTTGTGCATCCAATAAGTACATTTGTTTCATTGGTTGAACATTTAGGTCATTTATGTCCTCCAAAAGCTTATTCTCATCCAATTAGGGTTTTTAACCAATCTTGTGCATCCAATAAGTGATTTTGTGTCATTGGTTGAACATTTAGGTCATTTTCGTCCTCCCAAGGCTTATTCTCGTCCAATTAGGGTTTTTAACCAATCTTGTGCATCCAATAAGTGATTTTGTGTCATTGGTTGAACATTTAGGTCATTTTCGTCCTCCGAAGTCTTATTCTCATCCAATTAGGGTTTTTAACAAATCTTGTGCATCCAATAAGTACATTTGTGTCATTGGTTGAACATTTAGGTCATTTTCGTCCTCCCAAGGCTTATTCTCGTCCAATTAGGGTTTTTAACCAATCTTGTGCATCCAATAAGTGATTTTGTGTAATTATTTGAACATTTAGGTCATTTTCGTCCTCCAAAGCCTTATTCTCGTCCAATTAGGGTTTTTAATCAATCTTGTGCATCCAATAAGTGATTTTGTGTTATTGGTTGAACATTTAGGTTATTTTCGTCCTCCCAAGGCTTATTCTCGTCCAATTAGGGTTTTTAATTAATCTTGTGCATCCAATAAGTACATTTGTGTCATTGGTTGAAAAATTAGGTCATTTTAGTCCTCCCAAGGCATATTCTCGTCCAATTAGGGTTTTTAACCAATCTTGTGCATCCAATAAGTGATTTTGTGTAATTATTTGAACATTTAGGTCATTTTCGTCCTCCAAAGCCTTATTCTCGTCCAATTAGGGTTTTTAATCAATCTTGTGCATCCAATAAGTGATTTTGTGTCATTGGTTGAACAATTAGGTCATTTTAGTCCTCCCAAGGCCTATTCTCGTCCAATTAGGGTTTTTAACCAATCTTGTGCATCCAATAAGTGATTTTGTGTCATTGGTTGAAAATTTAGGTCATTTTCGTCCTCCCAAGGATTATTCTCGTCCAATTAGGGTTTTTAACCAATCTTGTGCATCCAATAAGTGATTTTGTGTCATTGGTTGAACATTTAGGTCATTTTCGTTCTCCCAAGGCTTATTCTCGTCCAATTAGGGTTTTTAACCAATCTTCTGCATCCAATAAGTGATTTTGTGTCATTGGTTGAACGTTTAGGTCATTTTTGTCCTATAGGGACTTATTCTCGTCCAATTAGGGTTTTTAACCAATCTTGTGCATCCAATAAGTGATTTGGTGTCATTGGTTGAACATTTAGGTCATTTTCGTCCTCCCAAGGCTTATTCTCGTCCAATTAGGGTTATTTACCAATCTTCTTCATCCAATAAGTGATTTTGTGTCATTGGTTGAACATTTAGGTCATTTTCGTCCTCCTAAGGCTTATTCTCGTCCAATTATGGTTTTTAACCGATCTTGTGCATCCAATAAGATATTTTGTGTCATTGGTTGAACATTTAGGTCATTTTCGTCCTCCCAAGGCTTATTCTCGTCCAATTAGGGTTTTTAACCAATCTTGTGCATCCTATAAGTGATTTTGTGTAATTATTTGAACATTTAGGTCATTTTCGTCCTCCCAAGCCTTATTCTCGTCCAATTAGGGTTTTTAATCAATCTTGTGCATCCAATAAGTGATTTTGTGTTATTGGTTGAACATTTAGGTCATTTTCGTCCTCCCAAGGCTTATTCTTGTCCAATTAGGGTTTTTAACAAATCTTGTGCATCCAATAAGTACATTTGTGTCATTGGTTGAGTATTTAGGTCATTTTCGTCCTCCCAAGGCCTATTCTCGTCCAATTAGGGTTATTAACCAATCTTGTGCATCCAATAAGTGATTTTGTGTCAATGGTTGAACATTTAGGTCATTTTCGTCCTCCCAAGGTTTATTCTCGTTTAATTAGGGTTTTTAACCAATCTTGTGCATCCAATAAGCGATTTTGTGTCATTGGTTGAACATTTTGGTCATTTTCGTCCTCCCAAGGCTTATTCTCGTCCAATTACGGTTTTTAACCAATCTTGTGCATCCAATAAGTACATTTGTGTCATTGGTTGAACATTTAGGTCATTTTCGTCCTCCCAAGGCTTATTCTCGTCCAATTAGGGTTTTTAACCGATCTTGTGCATCCAATAAGATTTTTTGTGTCATTGGTTGAACATTTAGGTCATTTTCGTCCTCCCAAGGCTTATTCTCGTCCAATTAGGGTTTTTAACCAATCTTGTGCATCCAATAAGTGATTTTGTGTAATTATTTGAACATTTAGGTCATTTTCGTCCTCCAAAGCCTTATTCTCGTCCAATTAGGGTTTTTAATCAATCTTGTGCATCCAATAAGTGATTTTGTGTTATTGGTTGAACATTTAGGTTATTTTCGTCCTCCCAAGGCTTATTCTCGTCCAATTAGGGTTTTTAATTAATCTTGTGCATCCAATAAGTACATTTGTGTCATTGGTTGAAAAATTAGGTCATTTTAGTCCTCCCAAGGCATATTCTCGTCCAATTAGGGTTTTTAACCAATCTTGTGCATCCAATAAGTGATTTTGTGTAATTATTTGAACATTTAGGTCATTTTCGTCCTCCAAAGCCTTATTCTCGTCCAATTAGGGTTTTTAATCAATCTTGTGCATCCAATAAGTGATTTTGTGTCATTGGTTGAACAATTAGGTCATTTTAGTCCTCCCAAGGCCTATTCTCGTCCAATTAGGGTTTTTAACCAATCTTGTGCATCCAATAAGTGATTTTGTGTCATTGGTTGAAAATTTAGGTCATTTTCGTCCTCCCAAGGATTATTCTCGTCCAATTAGGGTTTTTAACCAATCTTGTGCATCCAATAAGTGATTTTGTGTCATTGGTTGAACATTTAGGTCATTTTCGTCCTCCCAAGGCTTATTCTCGTCAAATTAGGGTTTTTAACCAATCTTGTGCATCCAATAAGTGATTTTGTGTCATGGGTTGAACATTTAGGTCATTTTCGTCCTCCCAAGGCTTATTCTCGTCCAATTAGGGTTATTAACCAATCTTGTGCATCCAATAAGTGATTTTGTGTCATTGGTTGAACATTTAGGTCATTTTCGTCCTCCCAAGGCTTATTCTCGTCCAATTAGGGTTTTTAACCAATATTGTGCATCCAATAAGTGATTTTGTGTCATTGGTTGAACATTTAGGTTATTTTCATCCTCCCAAGGCTTATTCTCGTCCAATTAGGGTTTTTAACCAATCTTGTGCATCCAATAAGTACATTTGTGTCATTGGTTGAACATTTAGGTCATTTTCGTCCTCCCAAGGCTTATTCTCGTCCAATTAGGGTTTTTTAACCTATCTTGTGCATCCAATAAGTACATTTGTGTCATTGGTTGAACATTTAGGTCATTTTCGTCCTCCCAAGGCTTATTCTCGTCCAATTAGGGTTTTTAACCAATCTTGTGCATCCAATAAGTGATTTTGTGTCATTGGTTGAACATTTAGGTCATTTTCGTCCTCCCAAGGCTTATTCTCGTCCAATTAGGGTTTTTATTCAATTTTGTGCATCCAATAAGTACATTTGCGTCATTGGTTGAACATTTAGGTCATTTTTGTCCTCCCAAGGCTTATTCTCGTCCAATTAGGGTTTTTAACCAATCTTGTGCATCCAATAAGTACATTTGTGTCATTGGTTGAACATTTAGGTCATTTTCGTCCTCCCAAGGCTTATTCTCGTCCAATTAGGGTTATTAACCAATCTTGTGCATCCAATAAGTGATTTTGTGTCATTGGTTGAACATTTAGGTCATTTTCGTCCTCCCAAGGCTTATTCTCGTCCAATTAGGGTTTTTAACCAATCTTGTGCATCCAATAAGTGATTTTGTGTCGTTGGATGAACAATTAGTTCATTTACGTCCTCCCAAGGCTTACTCTCGTCCAATTAGGGTTTTTAACCAATCTTGTGCATCCAATAAGTACATTTGTGTCATTGGTTGAACATTTAGGTCATTTTCGTCCTCCCAAGGCTTATTCTCGTCCAATTTGGGTTTTTAACCAATCTTGTGCATCCAATAAGTGCATTTGTGTCATTGGTTGAACATTTAGGTCATTTTCGTCCTCCCAAGGCTTATTCTCGTCCAATTAGGGTTTTTAACCAATCTTGTGCATCCAATAAGTACATTTGTGTCATTAGTTGAACATTTAGGTCATTTTCGTCCTCCCAAGGCTTATTCTCGTCCAATTAGGGTTATTAACCAATCTTGTGCATCCAATAAGTGATTTTGTGTCATTGGTTGAACATTTAGGTCATTTTCGTCCTCCCAAGGCTTATTCTCGTCCAATTAGGGTTTTTAACCAATCTTGTGCATCCAATAAGTACATTTGTGTCATTGGTTGAACATTTTGGTCATTTTCGTCGTCCCAAGGCTTATTCGCGTCCAATTAGGGTTTTTAAACAATCTTGTGCACCCAATAAGATATTTTGTGTCATTGGTTGAACATTTAGGTCATTTTCGTCCTCCCAATGCTTATTCTCCTCCAATTAGGGTTTTTAACCAATCTTGTGCATCTAATAAGTGATTTTGTGTAATTGTTTGAACATTTAGGTTATTTTCGTCCTCCCAAGGCTTATTCTCGTCCAATTAGGGTTTTTAATTAATCTTGTGCATCCAATAAGTACATTTGTGTCATTGGTTGAACAATTAGGTCATTTTAGTCCTCCCAAGGCCTATTCTCGTCCAATTAGGGTTTTTAACCAATCTTGTGCATCCAATAAGTGATTTTGTGTCA
>JBBPBP010001066.1:0-10270 GCA_037974735.1 Cicer chorassanicum
AAAAATCACTTATTGGATGCACAAGATTGGTTAAAAACCCTAATTGGACAAGAATAAACCTTTGGAGGACATAAATGACCTAAATGTTCAACCAATGACACAAATGTACTTATTGGATGCACAAGATTGGTTAAAAACCCTAATTGGACGAGAATAAGCATTGGGAGGACGAAAATGACCTAAATGTTCAACCACTGGCACAAAATCACTTATTGGATGCACAAGATTGGTTAAAAACCCTAATTGGACGAGAATAAGCCTAGGGAGGACGAAAATGACCTAAATGTTCAACCAATGACACAAAATCACTTATTTGATGCACAAGATTGGTTAAAAACCCTAATTGGACGAGAATAATCCTTGGGAGGACGAAAATGACCTAAATGTTCAACCAATGACACAAAATCACTTATTTGATGCACAAGATTGGTTAATTACCCTATTGGACGAGAATAAGCCTTGGGCGGACGAAAATGATCTAAATGTTCAACCAATGACACAAGTGTACTTATTGGATGCACAAGATTGGTTAAAAACCCTAATTTGACGAGAATAAGCCTTGGGAGGACGAAAATGACCTAAATGTTCAACCAATGACACAAAATCACTTATTGGATGCACAAGATTGGTTAAAAACCCTAATTGGACGAGAATAATCCTTGGGAGGACGAAAATGACCTAAATGTTCAACCAATGGCACAAAATCACTTATTGGATGCACAAGATTGGTTAAAAACCCTAATTGGACGAGAATAAGCCTAGGGAGGACGAAAATGACCTAAATGTTCAACCAATGACACAAAATCACTTATTGGATGCACACGATTGGTTAAAAACCCTAATTGGACGAGAATAAGCCTAGGGAGGACGAAAATGACCTAAATGTTCAACCAATGACACAAATGTACTTATTTGATGCACAAGATAAATTAAAAACCCTAATTGGACGAGAATAAGCCTAGGGAGGACGAAAATGACCTAAATGTTCAACCAATGACACAAAATCACTTATTTGATGCACAAGATTGGTTAATAACCCTATTGGAGGAGAATAAGCCTTGGGTGGACGAAAATGATCTAAATGTTCAATCAATGACACAAGTGTACTTATTAGATGCACAAGATTGGTTAAAAACCCTAATTGGACGAGAATAAGCCTAGGGAGGACGAAAATGACCTAAATGTTCAACCAATGACACAAAATCACTTATTGGATGCACAAGATTGGTTAAAAACCCTAATTGGACGAGAATAAGCCTTGGGAGGACGAAAATGACATTAATGTTCAACCTTTGACACAAAATCCCTTATTGGATGCACAAGATTGGTTAAAAACCCTAATTGGACGAGAATAAGCCTTGGGAGGACGAAAATGACCTAAATGTTCAACCAATGACACAAAATCACTTATTGGATGCACAAGATTGGTTAAAAACCCTAATTGGACCAGAATAAGCCTAGGGAGGACGAAAATGACCTAAATGTTCAACCAATGACTCAAATGTACTTATTGCATGCACAAGATTGGTTAAAAACCCTAATTGGACGAGAATAAGCCTTGGGAGGACGAAAATGACCTAAATGTTCAACCAATGACACAAAATCACTTATTGGATGCACAAGATTGGTTAAAAACCCTAATTGGACGAGAATAAGCCTTGGGAGGAAGAAAATGACCTAAATGTTCAACCAATGACACTAAATCACTTATTGGATGCACAAGATTGCTTAAAAACCCTAATTGGACGAGAATAAGCCTTGGGAGGACGAAAATGACCTAAATGTTCAACCAATGACACAAAATCACTTATTGGATGCACAAGATTGGTTAAAAACCCTAATTGGACGAGAATAAGCCTTGGGAGGACGAAAATGACCTAAATGTTCAACCAATGACACAAAATCACTTATTGGATGCACAAGATTGGTTAAAAACCCTAATTGGACGAGAATAAGCCTTGGGAGGACGAAAATTGCCTAAATGTTCAACCAATGACACAAAATCACTTATTGGATGCACAAGATTGGTTAAAAACCCTAATTGGACGAGAATAAGCCTTGGGAGGAGGATAATGACCTAAATGTTCAACCAATAACACAAATGTACTTATTGGATGCACAAGATTGATTAAAAACCCTAATTGGATGAGAATAAGGCTTGGGAGGACGAAAATGACCTAAATGTTCAACCAATGGCACAAAATCACTTATTGGATGCACAAGATTGGTTAAAAACCCTAATTGGACGAGAATAAGCCTTGGGAGGACGAAAATGACCTAAATGTTCAACCAATGACACAAAATCACTTATTGGATGCACAAGATTGGTTAAAAACCCTAATTGGACGAGAATAAGCCTTGGGAGGATGAAAATGACCTAAATGTTCAACCAATGACACAAAATCACTTATTGGATGCAGAAGATTGGTTAAAAACCCTAATTGGACGAGAATAAGCCTTGGGAGGACGAAAATGATCTAAATGTTCAACCAATGACACAAAATCACTTATTGGATGCACAAGATTGGTTAAAAACCCTAATTGGACGAGAATAAGCCTTGGGAGGACGAAAATGACCTAAATGTTCAACCAATGACACAAAATCACTTATTGGATGCACAAGATTGGTTAAAAACCCTAATTGGACGAGAATAAGCCTTGGGAGGACGAAAATGACCTAAATGTATAACCAATGATACAAAATCACTTATTGGATGCACAAGATTGGTTAAAAACCCTAATTGGACGAGAATAAGCCTTGGGAGGACGAAAATGACCTAAATGTTCAACCAATGACACAAATGTACTTATTGGATGCACAAGATTGGTTAAAAACCCTAATTGGACGAGAATAAGCCTATGGAGGACGAAAATGACCTAAATGTTCAACCAACGAAACAAAATCACTTATTGGATGCAAAAGATTGGTTAAAAACCCTAATTGGACGAGAATAAGCCTTGGGAGGATGAAAATGACCTAAATGTTCAACCAATGACACAAATGTACTTATTGGATGCACAAGATTGGTTAAAAACCCTAATTGGACGAGAATAAGCCTTGGGAGGACGAAAATGACCTAAATGTTCAACCAATGACACAAAATCACTTATTGGATGCACAAGATTGGTTAAAAACCCTAATTGGACGAGAATAAGCCTTGGGAGGACGAAAATGACCTAAATGTATAACCAATGACACAAAATCACTTATTGGATGCACAAGATTGGTTAGAAACCCTAATTGGACGAGAATAAGCCTTGGGAGGACGAAATTGACCTAAATGTTCAACCAATGACACAAATGTACTTATTGGATGCACAAGATTGGTTAAAAACCCTAATTGGACGAGAATAAGCCTATGGAGGACGAAAATGACCTAAATGTTCAACCAACGACACAAAATCACTTATTGGATGCACAAGATTGGTTAAAAACCCTAATTGGACGAGAATAAGCCTTGGGAGGACGAAAATGACCTAAATGTTTAACCAATGACACAAATGTACTTATTGGATGCACAAGATTGGTTAAAAACCCTAATTGGACGAGAATAAGCCTAGGTAGGACGAAAATTACCTAAATGTTCAACCAATGACACAAAATCACTTATTGGATGCACAAGATTGGTTAAAAACCCTAATTGGACGAGAATAAGCCTTGGGAGGACGAAAATGACCTAAATGTTCAACCAATGACACAAAATCACTTATTGGATGCACAAGATTGGTTAAAAACCCTAATTGGACGAGAATAAGCCTTGGGAGGACGAAAATGACCTAAATATTCAACCAATGACACAAATGTACTTATTGGATGCACAAGATTGGTTAAAAACCCTAATTGGACGAGAATAAGCCTTGGGAGGACGAAAATGACCTTAATGTTCAACCAATGACACAAAATCACTTATTGGATGCACAAGATTGGTTAAAAACCCTAATTGGACGAGAATAAGCCTTGGTAGGACGAAAATGACCTAAATGTTCAACCAATGGCACAAAATCACTTATTGGATGCACAAGATTGGTTAAAAACCCTAATTGGACGAGAATAAGCCTAGGGAGGACGAAAATGACCTAAATGTTCAACCAATGACACAAAATCACTTATTGGATGCACAAGATTGGTTAAAAACCCTAATTGGACTAGAATAAGCCTTGGGAGGACGAAAATGTCCTAAATGTTCAACAAATGACAAAAATGTACTTTTTGGATGGACAAGATTGGTTAAAAACCCTAATTGGACGAGAATAAGCCTTGGGAGGACGAAAATGACCTAAATGTTCAACCAATGACACAAAATCACTTATTGGATGCACAAGATTGGTTAAAAACCCTAATTGGACGAGAATAAGCCTTGGGAGGACGAAAATGACCTAAATGTTCAACCAATGACACAAAATCACTTATTGGATGCACAAGATTGGTTAAAAACCCTAATTGGACGAGAATAAGCCTAGGGAGGACGAAAATGACCTAAATGTTCAACCAATGACACAAATATCCTTATTGGATGCACAAGATTGGTTAAAAACCCTAATTGGACGAGAATAAGCCTTGGGAGGACGAAAATGACCTAAATGTTCAACCAATGACACAAAATCACTTATTGGATGCACAAGATTGGTTAAAAATCCTAATTAGACGAGAATAAGCCTTGGGAGGACGAAAATGACCTAAATGTTCAACCAATGACACAAAATCACTTATTTGATGCACAAAATTGGTTAAAACCCCTAATTGGACGAGAATAAGCCTAGGGAGGACGAAAATGACCTTAATGTTCAACCAATGACACAAATGTACTTATTGGATGCACAAGATAGGTTAAAAACCCTAATTGGACGAGAAAAAGACTAGGGAGGACGAAAATGACCAAAATGTTCAACCAATGACAGAAAATCACTGATTGGATGCAAAAGATTGGTTAAAAACCCTAATTGGACGAGAATAAGCTTTGGGATGACGAAAATGACCTAAATGTTCAACCAATGACAAAAAATCACTTATTGGATGCACAAGATTGGTTAAAAACCCTAATTGGACAAGAATAAACCTTTGGAGGACATAAATGACCTAAATGTTCAACCAATGACACAAATGTACTTATTGGATGCACAAGATTGGTTAAAAACCCTAATTGGACGAGAATAAGCATTGGGAGGACGAAAATGACCTAAATGTTCAACCAATGGCACAAAATCACTTATTGGATGCACAAGATTGGTTAAAAACCCTAATTGGACGAGAATAAGCCTAGGGAGGACGAAAATGACCTAAATGTTCAACCAATGACACAAAATCACTTATTTGATGCACAAGATTGGTTAAAAACCCTAATTGGACGAGAATAATCCTTGGGAGTACGCAAATGACCTAAATGTTCAACCAATGACACAATTGTACTTATTGGATGCACAAGATTGGTTAAAAACCCTAATTGGACGAGAATAAGCCTAGGGAGGACGAAAATGACCTAAATGTTCAACCAATGACACAAAATCACTTATTTGATGCACAAGATTGGTTAAAAACCCTAATTGGACGAGAATAATCCTTGGGAGGATGAAAATGACCTAAATGTTCAACCAATGACACAATTGTACTTATTGGATGCACAAGATTGGTTAAAAACCCTAATTGGACGAGAATAAGCCTAGGGAGAACGAAAATGACCTAAATGTTCAACCAATGACACAAAATCACTTATTGGATGCACAAGATTGGTTAAAAACCCTAATAGGACGAGAATAAGCCTTGGGAGGACGAAAATGACCTAAATGTTCAACCAATGACACAAGTGTACTTATTGGATGCACAAGATTGGTTAAAAACCCTAATTGGACGAGAATAAGCTTACGGAGGACGAAAATGACCTAAATGTTCAACCAATGACACAAAATCACTTATTGGATGCACAAGATTGGTTAAAAACCCTAATTGGACGAGAATAAGCCTTGGGAGGACGAAAATGACCTAAATGTTCAACCAATGACACAAAATCACTTATTGGATGCACAAGATTGGTTAAAAACCCTAATTGGACGAGAATAAGCCTACGGAAGACGAAATTGACCTAAATGTTCAACCAATGACCCAAAATCACTTATTGGATGCACAAGATTGGTTAAAAACCCTAATTGGACCAGAATAAGCCTTGGGACGACGAAAATGACCTAAATGTTCAACCAATGACACAAAATCAATTATTGGATGAACAAGATTGGTTAAAAACCCTAATTGAACGAGAATAAGCCTTGGGAGGACGAAAATGACCTAAATTTTCAACCAATGACACAAAATCACTTATTGGATGCACAAGATTGGTTAAAAACCCTAATTGGACGAGAATAAGCCTTGGGTGGACGAAAATGACCTAAATGTTCAACCAATGACACAAAATCACTTATTGGATGCACAAGATTGGTTCAAAACCCTAATTGGACGAGAATAAGCCTTGGGAGGACGATAATGACCTAAATGTTCAACCAATGACCCAAAATCACTTATTGGATGCACAAGATTGGTTAAAAACCCTAATTGGACGACAATAAGCCTTGGGACGACGAAAATGACCTAATTGTTCAACCAATGACCCAAAATAACTTATTGGATGCAAAAGATTGGTTAAAAACCCTAATTGGACGAGAATAAGCCTTGGGAGGACGAAAATGACCTAAATGTTCAACCAATGACACAAAATCACTTATTGGATGCACAAGATTGGTTAAAAACCCTAATTGGACGAGAATAAGCCTAGGGGATGACGAAAATGACCTAAATGTTCAACCAATGACACAAAATCACTTATTTGATGCACAAGATTGGTTAAAAACCCTAATTGGACGAGAATAATCCTTGGGAGGACGAAAATGACCTAAATGTTCAACCAATGACACAAAATCACTTATTTGATGCACAAGATTGGTTAATTACCCTATTGGACGAGAATAAGCCTTGGGCGGACGAAAATGATCTAAATGTTCAACCAATGACACAAGTGTACTTATTGGATGCACAAGATTGGTTAAAAACCCTAATTTGACGAGAATAAGCCTTGGGAGGACGAAAATGACCTAAATGTTCAACCAATGACACAAAATCACTTATTGGATGCACAAGATTGGTTAAAAACCCTAATTGGACGAGAATAATCCTTGGGAGGACGAAAATGACCTAAATGTTCAACCAATGGCACAAAATCACTTATTGGATGCACAAGATTGGTTAAAAACCCTAATTGGACGAGAATAAGCCTAGGGAGGACGAAAATGACCTAAATGTTCAACCAATGACACAAAATCACTTATTAAATGCACAAGATTGGTTAAAAACCCTAATTGGACGAGAATAAGCCTTGGGAGGACGAAAATGACCTAAATGTTCAACCAATGACACAAAATCACTTATTGGATGCACAAGATTGGTTAAAAACCCTAATTGGACGAGAATAAGCCTTGGGAGGACGAAAATGACCTATATGTTCAACCACTGACACAAAATAACTTATTGGATGCATAAGATTGGTTAAAAACCCTAATTGGACGAGAATAAGCCTTGGGAGGACGAAAATGACCTAAATGTTCAACCAATGACACAAAATCACTTATTGGATGCAAAAGATTGGTTAAAATCCTTAATTGGACGAGATTAAGCCTTGGGAGGAAGAAAATGACCTAAATGTTCAACCAATGACACAAATGTACTTATTGGATGCACATGATTGGTTAAAAACCCTAATTGGACGAGAATAAGCCTTGGGAGGACGAAAATGACTTAAATGTTCAACCAATGACACAAAATCACTTATTGGATACACATGATTGGTTAAAAACCCTAATTGGACGAGAATAAGCCTTGGGAGGACGAAAATGACCTAAATGTTCAACCAATGACACAAAATCACTTATTGGATGCACAAGATTGGTTAAAAACCCTAATTGGACGAGAATAAGCCTTGGGAGGACGAAAATGACCTAAATGTTCAACCAATGACACAAAATCACTTATTGGATGCACAAGATTGGTTAAAAACCCTAATTGGACGAGAATAAGCCTAGGGAGGACGAAATTGACCTAAATGTTCAACCAATGACCCAAAATCACTTATTGGATGCACAAGATTGGTTAAAAACCCTAATTGGACCAGAATAAGCCTAGGGACGACGAAAATGACCTAAATGTTCAACCAATGACACAAAATCAATTATTGGATGAACAAGATTGGTTAAAAACCCTAATTGAACGAGAATAAGCCTTGGGAGGACGAAAATGACCTAAATGTTCAACCAATGACACAAAATCACTTATTGGATGCACAAGATTGGTTAAAAACCCTAATTGGACGAGAATAAGCCTTGGGAGGACGAAAATGACCTAAATGTTCAACCAATGACACAAAATCACTTATTGGATGCACAAGATTGGTTAAAAACCCTAATTGGACGAGAATAAGCCTAGGGAGGACGAAAATGACCTAAATGTTCAAGACTTATTCACTTATTGGATACACAAGATTGGTTAAAACCCCTAATTGGACGAGAATAAGCCTTGGGAGGACGAAAATGACCTAAATGTTCAACCAATGACACAAAATCACTTATTGGATTTACAAGATTGGTTAAAAACCCTAATTGGACGAGAATAAGCCTTGGGAGGACGAAAATGACCTAAATGTTCAACCAATGACACAAAATCACTTATTGGATGCACAAGATTGGTTAAAAACCCTAATTGGACGAGAATAAGCCTTGGGAGGACGAAAATGACCTAAATGTTCAACCAATGACACAAAATCACTTATTGGATGCACAAGATTGGTTAAAAACCCTAATTGGACGAGAATAAGCCATGGGAGGACGAAAATAACCTAAATGTTCAACCAATGACACAAATGTACTTATTGGATGCACAAGATTGGTTAAAAACCCTAATTGGACGAGAATAAGACTTGGGAGGACGAAAATGACCTAAATGTTCAACCAATGACACAAATGTACTTATTGGATGCACAAGATTGGTTAAAAACCCTAATTGGACGAGAATAAGCCTAGGGAGGACGAAAATGACCTAAATGTTCAACCAATGACACAAAATAACTTATTGGATGCACAATATTGGTTAAAAACCCTAATTGGACGAGAATAAGCCTTGGGAGGACGAAAATGACCCAAATGTTCAACCAATGACACAAAATCACTTATTGGCTGCACAAGATTGGTTAAAAACCCTAATTGGACGAGATTAAACCTTGGGAGGACGAAAATGACCTAAATGTTCAACCAATGACACAAATGTACTTATTGGATGCACAAGATTGGTTAAAAACCCTAATTGGACGAGAATAAGACTTGGGAGGACGAAAATGACCTAAATGTTCAACCAATGACACAAATGTACTTATTGCATGCACTAGATTGGTTAAAAACCCTAATTGGACGAGAATAAGCCTTGGGAGGACGAAAATGACCTAAATGTTCAACCAATGACACAAAATCACTTATTGGATGCACAAGATTGGTTAAAAACCCTAATTGGACGAGAATAAGCCTTGGGAGGACGAAAATGACCTAAATGTTCAACCAATGACACAAATGTACTTATTGGATGCACAAGATTGGTTAAAAACCCTAATTGGATGAGAATAAGCCTTCGGAGGACGAAAATGACCTAAATGTACAACCAATGACACAAAATCACTTATTGGATGCACAAGATTGGTTAAAAACCCTAATTGGACGAGAATAAGCCTTGGGAGGACGAAAATGACCTAAATGTTCAACCAATGACACAAAATCACTTATTTGATGCACAAGATTGGTTAATTACCCTATTGGACGAGAATAAGCCTTGGGCGGACGAAAATGATCTAAATGTTCAACCAATGACACAAGTGTACTTATTGGATGCACAAGATTGGTTAAAAACCCTAATTTGACGAGAATAAGCCTTGGGAGGACGAAAATGACCTAAATGTTCAACCAATGACACAAAATCACTTATTGGATGCACAAGATTGGTTAAAAATCCTAATTAGACGAGAATAAGCCTTGGGAGGACGAAAATGACCTAAATGTTCAACCAATGACACAAAATCACTTATTTGATGCACAAGATTGGTTAAAACCCCTAATTGGACGAGAATAAGCCTAGGGAGGACGAAAATGACCTTAATGTTCAACCAATGACACAAATGTACTTATTGGATGCACAAGATAGGTTAAAAACCCTAATTGGACGAGAAAAAGACTAGGGAGGACGAAAATGACC
>JBBPBP010001069.1:0-14584 GCA_037974735.1 Cicer chorassanicum
AATCTTGTGCATCCAATAAGTGATTTTGTGTCATTGGTTGGAAGATTTAGGTCATTTTTGTCCTCCCAAGGCTTATTCTCGTCTAATTAGGGTTTTAAACCAATCTTGTGCATCCAATAAGTACATTTGTGTCATTGGTTGAACATTTAGGTCATTTTCGTCCTCCCAAGGCTTATTCTCGTCTAATTAGCGTTTTTAACCAATCTTGTGCATGCAATAAGTGATTTTGGGTCATTGGTTGAACATTTAGGTCATCTTCGACCTCACTAGGCTTATTCGCGTCCAATTTGGGTTTTTAACCAATCTTGTGCATCCAATAATTAATTTTGTGTCATTGGTTGAACATTTAGGTCATTTTCGTCCTCCCTAGGCTTTTTCTCGTCCAATTAGAGTTTTTAACCAATCTTGTGCATCCAATAAGTGATTTTGTGCCATTGGACGAACATTTAGGTCATTTTCGTCCTCCCAAGGCTTATTCTCATCCAATTAGGGTTTTTAACAAATCTTGTGCATCCAATAAGTGATTTTGTGTCATTGGTTGAACATTTAGGTCATTTTCGTCCTCCCAAGGCTTTTTCTCGTCCAATTAGGGTTTTTTTTACCAATCTTGTGCATCCAATAAGTACATTTGTGTCATTGGTTGAACATTTAGGTCATTTTCGTCCTCCCAAGGCTTATTCTCGTCCAATTAGGGTTTTTAACCAATTTTGTCACATCCAATAAGTGATTTTGTGTCATTTGTTGAACATTTAGGTCATTTTCGTCCTCCCAAGGCCTACTCTCGTCCAATTAGGGTTTTTCACCAATCTTGTGCCTCCAATAAGTGATTTTGTGTCATTGGTTGAACATTTAGGTCATTTTCGTCCTCCCAAGGCTTATTCTCGTCCAATTAGGGTTTTTAACTAATCTTGTGCATCCAATAAGTGATTTTGTGTCATTGGTTGAACATTTAGGTCATTTTCGTCCTCCCAAGACTTATTCTCGTCCAATTAGGGTTTTTAACCAATTTTGTGCTTCCAATAAGTACTTTTGTGTCATTGGTTGAACATTTAGGTCATTTTCGTCCTCCCAAGGCTTATTCTCGTCCAATTAGGGTTTTTAACCAATCTTGTGCATCCAATAAGTGATTTTGTGTCATTGGTTGAACATTTAGGTCATTTTCGTCCTCCCAAGGCTTATTCTCCTCCAATTAGGGTTTTTAACCAATCTAGTGCATCCAATAAGTGATTTTGTGTCATCGGTTGAACATTTAGGCCATTTTCGTCCTCCCAAGGCTTATTCTCCTCCAATTAGGGATTTTAACCAATCTTGCGCATACAATAAGTGATTTTGTGTCAGTGGTTGAACATTTAGGTCATTTTCGTCCTCCCAAGGCTTATTCTCGTTTAATTAGGGTTTTTAACCAATCTTGTGCATCCAATAAGTGATTTTAGGTCATTGGTTAAACATTTAGGCCATTTTCGTCCTCCCAAGGCTTATTCTCGTCCAATTAGGGTTTTTAACCAATCTTGTGCATCCAATAAGTGATTTTGTGTCATTGGTTGAACATTTAGGTCATTTTCGTCCTCCCAAGGCTTATTCTCGTCCAATTAGGGTTTTTAACCAATCTTGTGCATCCAATAAGTGATTTTGTGTCATTGGTTGAACATTTAGGTCATTTTCATCCTCTTAAGGCTTATTCTCGTCCAATTAGGGTTTTTAACCAATCTTGTGAATCCAATAAGTACATTTGTGTCATTGGTTGAACATTTAGGTTATTTTCGTCCTCCCTAGGCTTATTGTCGTCCAATTAGGGTTTTTAACCAATCTTGTGCATCCAATAAGTGATTTTGTGTCATTGGTTGAAAATTTAGGTGATTTTCGTCCTCCCAAGGCTTATTCTCGTCCAATTAGGGTTTTTAACCAATTTTGTGCATCCAATAAGTGATTTTGTGTCATTGGTTGAACATTTAGGTCATTTTCGTCCTCCCAAGGCTTATTCTCGTCCAATTAGGGTTTTTAACCAATCTTGTGCATCCAATAAGTGATTTTGTATCATTGTTTGAACATTTAGGTCATTTTTGTCCTCCCAAGGCTTATTCTCGTCCAATTAGGGTTTTTAACCAATCTTGTGCATCCAATATGTACATTTGTGTCATTCGTTGAACATTTAGGTCATTTTCGTCCTCCCTAGGCTTAATGTCGTCCAATTAGGGTTTTGAACCAATCTTGTGCATCCAATAAGTGATTTTGTGTCATTGGTTGAACATTTAGGTCATTTTCGTCCTCCCAAGGCTTATTCTCGTCCAATTAGGGTTTTTAACCAATCTTGTGCATCCAATAAGTGATTTTGTGTCATTGGTTGAACATTTAGGTCATTTTCGTCCTCCTAAGGATTATTCTCGTCGAATTAGGGTTTCTAACCAATCTTGTGCATCCAATAAGTGATTTTGTGTCATTGGTTGAACATTTAGGTCATTTTCGTCCTCCCAAGGCTTATTCTCGTCCAATTAGGGTTTTTAACCAATCTTGTGCATCCAATAAGTGATTTTGTGTCATTGGTTGAACATTTAGGTCATTTTCGTCCTCCCAAGGCTTATTCTCGTCCAATTAGGGTTTTTAACCGATCTTCTGCATCCAATAAGATATTTTGTGTCATTGGTTGAACATTTAGGTCATTTTCTTCCTCCCAATGCTTATTCTCGTCCAATTAGGGTTTTTAACCAATCTTGTGCATCCAATAAGTGATTTTGTGTCATTGGTTGAACATTTAGGTCATTTTCGTCCTCCCAAGGCTTATTCTCGTCCAATTAGGGTTTTTAACCAATCTTGTGCATCCAATAAGTGATTTTGTGTCATTGGTTGAACATTTAGGTCATTTTCGTCCTCCCAAGGCTTATTCTCGTCCAATTAGGGTTTTTAACCAATCTTGTGCATCCAATAAGTGATTTTGTGTCATTGGTTGAACATTTAGGTCATTTTCGTCCTCCCAAGGCTTATTCTCGCCCAAGTAGGGTTTTTAACCAATCTTGTGCATCCAATAAGTGATTTTGTGTCATTGGTTGAACATTTAGGTCATTTTCGTCCTCCCAAGGCTTATTCTCGTCCAATTAGGGTTTTTAACCAATCTTGTGCATCCAATAAGTGATTTTGTGTCATTGGTTGAACATTTAGGTCATTTTCGTCCTCCCAAGGCTTATTCTCCTCCAATTAGGATTTTTAACCAATCTAGTGCATCCAATAAGTGATTTTGTGTCATTGGTTGAACATTTAGGCCATTTTCGTCCTCCCAAGGCTTATTCTCCTCCAATTAGGGATTTTAACCAATCTTGCGCATACAATAAGTGATTTTGTGTCAGTGGTTGAACATTTAGGTCATTTTCGTCCTCCCAAGGCTTATTCTCGTTTAATTAGGGTTTTTAACCAATCTTGTGCATCCAATAAGTGATTTTAGGTCATTGGTTAAACATTTAGGCCATTTTCGTCCTCCCTAGGCTTATTCTCGTCCAATTAGGGTTTTTAACCAATCTTGTGCATCCAATAAGTGATTTTGTGCCATTGGTTGAACATTTAGGTCATTTTCGTCCTCCCAAGACTTATTCTCGTCCAATTAGGGTTTTTAACCAATCTTGTGCATCCAATAAGTACATTTGTGTCATTGGTTGAACATTTAGGTCATTTTCGTCCTCCCTAGGCTTATTCTCGTTCAATTAGGGTTTTTAACCAATCTTGTGCATCCAATAATTGATTTTGTGTCATTGGTTGAACATTTAGGTCATTTTCGTCCTCCCAAGGCTTATTCTCGTCCAATTAGGGTTTTTAACCAATCTTGTGCATCCAATAAGTGATTTTGTGTCATTGGTTGAACATTTAGGTCATTTTCGTCCTCCCAAGGCTTATTCTCGTCCAATTAGGGTTTTTAACCAATCTTGTGCATCCAATAAGTGATTTTGTGTCCTTGGTTGAACATTTAGGTGATTTTCGTCCTCCCAAGGCTTATTCTCGTCCAATTAGGGTTTTTAACCAATCTTGTGCATCCAATAAGTGATTTTGTGTCGTTGGTTGAACATTTAGGTCATTTTCGTCCTCCCAAGGCTTATTCTCGTCCAATTAGGGTTTTTAACCAATCTTGTGCATCCAATAAGCACAATTGTGTCATTGGTTGAACATTTAGGTCATTTTCGTCCTCCCAAGGCTTATTCTTGTCCAATTAGGGTTTTTAACCAATCTTGTGCATCCAATAAGTGATTTTGTGTCATTGGTTGAACATTTAGGTCATTTTCGTCCTCCCAAGGCTTATTCTTGTCCAATTAGGGTTTTTAACCAATCTTGTGCATCCAATAAGTACATTTGTGTCATTGGTTGCACATTTAGGTCATTTTCGTCCTTCCAAAGCTTATTCTCGTCCAATTAGGGTTTTTAACCAATCTTGTGCATCCAATAAGTACATTTGTGTCATTGGTTCAACGTTTAGGTCATTTTCGTCCTCCCAAGGCTTATTCTCGTCCAATTAGGGTTTTTAACCAATCTTGTGCATCCAATAAGTGATTTTGTGTCATTGGTTGAACATTTAGGTCATTTTCGTCCTCCCAAGGCTTATTCTCGTCCAATTAGGGTTTTTAACCAATCTTGTGCATCCAATAAGTGATTTTGTGTCATTGGTTGAACATTTAGGTCATTTTCGTCTGCCCAAGGCTTATTCTCTTCCAATTAGGGTTTTTAACCAATCTTGTGCATCCAATAAGTGATTTTGTGTCATTGGTTTAACATTTAGGTCATTTTCGTCCTCCCAAGGCTTATTCTCGTCCAATTAGGGTTTTTAACCAATCTTGTGCATCCAATAAGTGATTTTGGGTCATTGATTGAACATTTAGGTCATTTTCGTCCTCCCAAGGATTATTCTCGTCTAATTAGGGTTTTTAACCAATCTTGTGCATCCAATAAGTGATTTTGTGTCATTGGTTGAACATTTAGGTCATTTTCGTCCTCCCAAGACTTATTCTCGTGCAATTAGGGTTTTTAACCAATCTTGTGCATCCAATAAGTACATTTGTGTCATTGGTTGAACATTTAGGTCATTTTCGTCCTCCCAAGGCTTATTCTCGTCCAATTAGGGTTTTTAACCAATCTTGTGCATCCAATAAGTGATTTTGTGTCATTGGTTGAACATTTAGGTCATTTTCGTCCTCCCAAGGCTTATTCTCCTCCAAATAAGGGTTTTTAACCAATCTTGTGCATCCAATAAGTGATTTTGTGACATTGGTTGAACATTTAGGTCATTTTCGTCCTCCCTAGGCTTATTCTCGTCCAATTAGGGTTTTTAACCAATCTTGTGCATCCAATAAGTGCTTTTGTGTCATTGGTTGAACATTTAGGTCATTTTCGTCCTCCCAAGACTTATTCTCGTCCAATTAGGGTTTTTAACCAATCTTGTGCATCCAATAAGTACATTTGTGTCATTGGTTGAACATTTAGGTCATTTTCGTCCTCACAAGGCTTATTCTAGTCCAATTAGGGTTTTTAACCAATCTTGTGCATTCAATAAGTGATTTTGTGTCATTGGTTGAACATTTAGGTCATTTTCGTCCTCCCAAGGTTTATTCTCGTCCAATTAGGATTTTTAACCAATCTTGTGCATCCAATAAGTTATTTTGTGTCATTGGTTGAACATTTAGGTCATTTTCGTCCTCTCTAGGCTTATTCTCGTCCAATTAGGGTTTTTAACCAATCTTGTGCATTCAATAAGTACATTTGTGTCATTGGTTGAACATTTAGGTCATTTTCGTCCTCCCTAGGCTTATTCTCGTCCAATTAGGGTTTTTAACCAATCTTGTGCATCCAATAAGTACATTTGTGTCATTGGTTGAACATTTAGGTCATTTTCGTCCTCACAAGGCTTATTCCCGTCCAATTAGGGTTTTTAGTCAATCTTGTGCATCCAATAAGTGATTTTGTGTCATTGGTTGAACATTTAGGTCATTTTCGTCCTCCCAAGGCTTATTCTCGTCCAATTAGGGTTTTTAACCAATCTTGTGCATCCAATAAGTGATTTTGTGTCATTGGTTGAACATTTAGGTCATTTTCGTCCTCTAGAGACTTATTCTCGTCCAATTAGGGTTTTTAACCAATCTTGTGCATCCAATAAGTGATTTTGTGTCATTGGTTGAACATTTAGGTCATTTTCGTCCTCCCAAGGCTTATTCTCGTCCAATTAGGGTTTTTAACCAATCTTGTGCATCCAATAAGTGATTTTTTGTAATTGTTTGAACATTTAGGTCATTTTCGTCCTCCCATGCCTTATTCTCGTCCAATTAGGGTTTTTAACCAATCTTGTGCATCCAATAAGTGATTTTGTGTAATTGTTTGAACATTTAGGTCATTTTCGTCCTCCCATGCCTTATTCTCGTCCAATTAGGGTTTTTAACCAATCTTGTGCATCCAATAAGTGATTTTGTGTCATTGGTTGAACATTTAGGTCATTTTCGTCCTCCCAAGGCTTATTCTCGTCCAATTAGGGTTTTTAACCAATCTTGTGCATCCAATACGTGATTTTGTGTCATTGGTTGAACATTAAGGTCATTTTCGTCCTCCCAAGGCTTATTCTCGTCCAATTAGGGTTTTTAACCAACCTTGTGCATCCAATAAGTGATTTTGTGTCATTGGTTGAACATTTAGGTCATTTTCGTCCTCCCAAGGCTTATTCTCGTCCAATTAGGGTTTTTAACCAATCTTGTGCATCCAATAAGTGATTTTGTGTCATTGGTTGAACATTTAGGTCATTTTCGTCCTCCCTAGGCTAATTCTCTTCAAATTAAGGTTTTTAACCAATCTTGTGCATCCAATAAGTGATTTTGTGTCATTGGTTGAACATTTAGGTCATTTTCGTCCTCCCAAGGCTTATTCTCGTCCAATTAGGGTTTTTAACCAATCTTGTGCATCCAATAAGTGATTTTGTGTCATCGGTTGAACATTTAGGTCATTTTCGTCCTCCCAAGGCTTATTTTCGTCCAATTAGGGTTTTTAACCAATCTTGTGCATCCAATAAGTGATTTTGTGTCATTGGTTGAACATTTAGGTCATTTTCGTCCTCCCAAGGCTTATTCTCGTCCAATTAGGGTTTTTAACCAATCTTGTGCATCCAACAAGTTATTTTGTGTCATTGGTTGAACATTTAGGTCATTTTCGTCCTCCCAAGGCTTATTCTCGTCCAATTAGGGTTTTTAACCAATCTTGTGCATCCAATAAGTGATTTTGTGTCATTGGTTGAACATTTAGGTCATATTCGTCCTCCCTTGGCTTATTCTCGTCCAATTAGGGTTTTTAACCAATCTTGTGCATCCAATAAGTGATTTTGTGTCATTGGTTGAACATTTAGGTCATTTTCGTCCTCCCAAGGCTTATTCTCGTCCAATTAGGGTTTTTATCCAATCTTGTGCATCAAATAAGTGATTTTGTGTCATTGGTTGAACATTTAGGTCATTTTCGTCCTCCCTAGGCTTATTCTCGTCGGATTAGGGTTTTTAACCAATCTTGTGGATCCAATAAGTGATTTTGTGTCATTGGTTGAACATTTAAGTCATTTTCGTCCTTTCTAGGCTTATTCTCGTCCAATTAGGGTTTTTAAACAATCTTGTGCATCCAATAAGTGATTTTGTGCCATTGGTTGAACATTTAGGTCATTTTCGTCCTCCCAAGGCTTATTCTCGTCCAATTAGGGTTTTTAACCAATCTTGTGCATCCAATAAGTGATTTTGTGTCATTGGTTGAACATTTAGGTCATTTTCGTCCTCCCTAGGCTTATTCTTGTCCAATAAGGGTTTTTAACCAATCTTGTGCATCCAATAAGTGATTTTGTGTCATTGGTTGAATATTTAGGTCATTTTCGTCCTCCCAAGGCTTATTCTCGTCCAATTAGGGTTTTTAACCAATCTTGTGCATCCAATAAGTGATTTTGTGTCATTGGTTGAACATTTAGGTCATTTTCGTCCACCCAAGGCTTATTCTCCTCCAATTAGGGTTTTTAACCAATCTTCTGCATCCAATAAGTACATTTGTGTCATTGGTTGAACATTTAGGTCATTTTCGTCCTCCCAAGGCTTATTCTTGTCTAATTAGGGTTTTTAACCAATCTTGTGCATCCAATAAGTGATTTTGTGTCATTGGTTGAACATTTAGGTCATTTTCGTCCTCCCTAGGCTTATTCTCGTCCAATTAGGGTTTTTAAACAATCTTGTGCATCCAATAAGTGATTTTGTGCCATTGGTTGAACATTTAGGTCATTTTCGTCCTCCCAAGGCTTATTCTCGTCCAATTAGGGTTTTTAACCAATCTTGTGCATCCAATAAGTGATTTTGTGTCATTGGTTGAACATTTAGGTCATTTTCGTCCTCCCTAGTCTTATTCTCGTCCAATTAGTTTTTTTAAACATTCTTGTGCATCCTATAAGTGATTTTGTTCTATTGGTTGAACATTTAGGTCATTTTTGTCCTCCCTCGGCTTATTCTCGTCCAATTAGGGTTTTTAACCAATCTTGTGCATCCAATAAGTGATTTTGTGTCATTGGTTGAATATTTTGGTCATTTTCGTCCTCCCTAGGCTTATTCTCGTCCAATTAGGGTTTTTAACCAATCTTGTGCATCCAATAACTACATTTGTGTCATTGGTTGAACATTTAGGTCATTTTTGTCCTCCCTAGGCTTATTCTCGTCCAATTAGGGTTTTTAACCAATCTTGTGCATCCAATAAGTACATTTGTGTCATTGGTTGAACATTTAGGTCATTTTCGTCCTCCTTAGGCTTATTCTCGTCCAATTAGGGTTTTTAACCAATCTTGTGCATCCAATATGTGATTTTGTGTCATTGGTTGAACATTTAGGTCATTTTCGTCCTCCCAAGGCTTATTCTCGTCCAATTAGGGTTTTTAACCAATCTTGTGCATCCAATAAGTGATTTTGTGTCATTGGTTGAACATTTAGGTCATTTTCGTCCTCCCTAGGTTTATTCTCATCCAATTAGGGTTTTTAACCAATCTTGTGCATCCAATAAGTACATTTGTGTCATTGGTTGAATATTTAGGTCATTTTCGTCCTCCCAAGGCTTATTATCGTCCAATTAGGGTTTTTAACCAATCTTGTGCATCCAATAAGTGATTTTCTGTCATTGGTTGAACATTTAGGTCATTTTCGTCCTCCCTAGGCTTATTCTCGTCCAATTAGGGTTTTTAACCAATCTTGTGCATCCAATAAGTGATTTTGTGTCATTGTTTGAACATTTAGGTCATTTTCGTCCTCCCAAGGCTTATTCTCATCCAATTAGGGTTTTTAACCAATCTTGTGCATCCAATAAGTACTTTTGTGTCATTGGTTGAATATTTAGGTCATTTTCGTCCTCCCTAGACTTATTCACGTTCAATTAGGGTTTTTAACCAATCTTGTGCATCCAATAAGTGATTTTGTGTCATTGGTTGAACATTTAGGTCATTTTCGTCCTCCCAAGGCTTATTCTCGTCCAATTAGGGTTTTTAACCAATCTTGTGCATCCAATAAGTGATTTTGTGTCATTGTTTGAACATTTAGGTTATTTTCGTCCTCCCAAGGCTTATTCTCGTCCAATTAGGGTTTTTAACCAATCTTGTGCATCCAATAAGTACATTTGTGTCATTGGTTGAACATTTAGGTAATTTTCGTCCTCCCAAGGCTTATTCTCCTCCAATTAGGGTTTTTAACCAATCTTGTGCATCCAATAAGTGATTTTGTGTCATTGGTTGAACATTTAGGTCATTTTCGTCCTCCCAAGGCTTATTCTCGTCCAATTAGGGTTTTTAACCAATCTTGTGCATCCAATAAGTGATTTTGTGTCATTGGTTGAACATTTAGGTCATTTTCGTCCTCCCAAGGCTTATTCTCGTCCAATTAGGGTTTTTAACCAATCTTGTGCATCCAATAAGAGATTTTGTGCCATTGGTTGAACATTTAGGTCATTTTCGTCATCCCAAGGCTTATTCTCGTCCAATTAGGGTTTTTAACCAATGTTGTGCATCCAATAAGTGATTTTGTGTCATTGGTTGAACATTTAGGTCATTTTCGTCCTCCCTTGGCTTATTCTCATCAAATTAGGGTTTTTAACCAATCTTGTGCATCAAATAAGTACATTTGTGTCATTGGTTGAACATTTAGGTCATTTTCGTCCTCCCTAGGCTTATTCTCGTCCAATTAGGGTTTTTAACCAATCTTGTGCATCCAATAAGTGATTTTGTGTCATTGGTTGAACATTTAGGTCATTTTCGTCCTCCCAACGCTTATTCTCGTCAAATTAGGGTTTTTAACCAATCTTGTGCATCCAATAAGTGATTTTGTGTCATTGGTTGAACATTTAGGTCATTTTCGTCCTCCCAAGGCTTATTCTCGTCCAATTAGGGTTTTTAACCAATCTTGTGCATCCAATAAGTGATTTTGTGTCATTGGTTGAACATTTAGGTCATTTTCGTCCTCCCTAGTCTTATTCTCGTCATATTAGGGTTTTTAACCAATCTTGTGCATCCAATAAGTACATTTGTGTCATTGGTTGAACATTTAGGTCACTTCCGTCCTCCCTAGGCTTATTCTCGTCCAATTAGGGTTTTTAACCAATCTTGTGCATCAAACAAGTACATTTGTGTCATTGGTTGAACATTTAGGTCATTTTTGTCCTCCCAAGGCTTATTCTTGTCCAATTAGGGTTTTTAACCAATCTTGTGCATCCAATAAGTGATTTTGTGTCATTGGTTGAACATTTAGGTTATTTTTGTCCTCCCTAGGCTTATTCTCTTCCAATTAGGGTTTTTAACCAATCTTGTGCATCCAATAAGTACATTTTTGTCATTGGTTGAACATTTAGGTGATTTTCGTTCTCCCTAGGCTTATTCTCTTCCAATTAACGTTTCTAACCAATCTTGTGCATCCAATAAGTGATTTTGTGTCATTGGTTGAACATTTAGGTCATTTTCGTCCTCCCATTGCTTATTCTCGTCCAATTAGGTTTTTTAACCAATCTTGTGCATCCAATAAGTACATTTGTGTCAATGGTTGAACATTTAGGTCATTTTCGTCCTACCTAGGCTTATTCTCGTCCAATTAGGATTTTAATCAATCTTGTGCATCCAATAAGTGATTTTGTGTCATTGGTTGAACATTTAGGTCATTTTCGTCCTCCCAAGGCTTATTCTCGTCCAATTAGGGTTTTTAACCAATCTTGTGCATCCAATAAGTGATTTTGTGTCATTGGTTGAACATTTAGGTTATTTTCGTCCTCCTTAGGCTTATTCTTGTCCGATTAGAGTTTTTTACCAATCTTGTGCATCCAATAAGTACATTTGTGTCATTGGTTGAGCATTTAGGTCATTTTCGACCTCCCAAGGCTTATTCTCGTCCAATTAGGGTTTGTTACCAATCTTGTGCATCCAACAAGTGATTTTGTGTCATTGGTTGAACATTTAGGTCATTTTCGTCCTCCCAAGACTTATTCTCGTCCAATTAGGGTTTTTAACCAAGCTTGTGCATGCAATAAGTACATTTGTATCATTGGTTGAACATTTAGGTCATTTTCGTCCTCCCTTGGCTTATTCTCGTCCAATTAGGGTTTTTAACCAATCTTGTGAATCCAATAAGTGATTTTGTGTCATTGGTTGAACATTTAGGTCATTTTCGTCCTCCCAAGGCTTATTCTCGTCCAATTAGGGTATTTAACCAGTCTTGTGCATCCAACAAGTGATTTTGTGTCATTGGTTGAACATTTAGGTCATTTTCGTCCTCCCAAGACTTATTCTCATCCAATTACGGTTTTTAACCAATCTTGTGCATCCAATAAGTACATTTGTGTCATTGGTTGAACATTTAGGTCGTTTTCGTCCTCCCAAGTCTTATTCTCGTCCAATTAGGGTTTTCAACAAGTGTTGTGCATCCAATAACTACATTTGTGTCATTGGTTGAACATTTAGGTCATTTTCGTCCTCCCAAGGCTTATTCTCGTCCAATTAGGGTTTTTAACCAATCTTGTGCATCCAATAAGTGATTTTGTGTCATTGGTTGAACATTTAGGTCATTTTCGTCCTCCCAAGGCTTATTCTCGTCCAATTAGGGTTTTTAACCAATCTTGTGCATCCAATAAGTGATTTTGTGTCATTGGTTGAACATTTAGGTAATTTGCGTCCTCCTTAGGCTTACTCTCGTCCAATTAGGGTTTTTAACCAATCTTGTGCATCCAATAAGTGATTTTGTGTAATTGGTTGAACATTTAGGTCATTTTCTTCCCCCCAAGGCTTATTCTCGTCCAATTAGGGATTTTAACCAATCTTGTGCATACAATAAGTGATTTTGTTTCATTGGTTGAACATTTAGGTCATTTTCGTCCTCCCAAGGCTTATTCTCGTCTAATTAGGGTTTTTAACCAATCTTGTGCATCCAATAAGTGATTTTGTGTCATTGGTTGAACATTTAGGTCATTTTCGTCCTCCCAAGGCTTATTCTCGTCCAATTAGGGTTTTTAACCAATCTTGTGCATCCAATAAGTACATTTGTGTCATTTGTTGAACATTTAGGTCATTTTCGTCCTCCCAAGGCTTATTCTCATCCAATTAGGGTTTTTAACCAATCTTGTGCATCCAATAAGTGATTTTGTGTCATTGGTTGAACATTTAGGTCATTTTCGTCCTCCCAAGGCTTTTTCTCGTCCAATTAGGGTTTTTAACCAATTTTGTGAATCCAATAAGTGATTTTGTGTCATTTGTTGAAGATTTAGGTCATTTTCGTCCTCCCAAGGCTTATTCTCATCCAATTAGGGTTTTTAACCAATCTTGTGCATCCAATAAGTGATTTTGTGTCATTGGTTGAACATTTAGGACATTTTCGTCCTCCCAAGGCTTATTCTCGTCCAATTAGTGTTTTTAACCAATCTTGTGCATCCAATAAGTGATTTTGTGTCATTGGTTGAACATTTAGGTGATTTTCGTTTTCCCAAGTCTTTTTCTCGTCCAATTAGGGTTTTTTACCAATCTTGTGCATCCAATAAGTACATTTGTGTCATTGGTTGAACATTTAGGTCATTTTCGTCCTCCCAAGGCTTATTCTCGTCCAATTAGGGTTTTTAACCAATCTTGTGCATCCAATAAGTGATTTTGTGTCATTGGTTGAACATTTAGGTCATTTTCGTCCTCCCAAGGCTTATTCTCCTCCAATTAGGGTTTTTAACCAATCTAGTGCATCCAATAAGTGATTTTGTGTCATCGGTTGAACATTTAGGCCATTTTCGTCCTCCCAAGGCTTATTCTCCTCCAATTAGGGATTTTAACCAATCTTGCGCATACAATAAGTGATTTTGTGTCAGTGGTTGAACATTTAGGTCATTTTCGTCCTCCCAAGGCTTATTCTCGTTTAATTAGGGTTTTTAACCAATCTTGTGCATCTAATAAGTGATTTTAGGTCATTGGTTAAAAATTTAGGCCATTTTCGTCCTCCCTAGGCTTATTCTCGTCCAATTAGGGTTTTTAACCAATCTTGTGCATCCAATAAGTGATTTCGTGCCATTGGTTGAACATTTAGGTCATTTTCGTCCTCCCAATACTTATTCTCGTCCAATTAGGGTTTTTAACCAATCTTGTGCATCCAATAAGTACATTTGTGTCATTGGTTGAACATTTAGGTCATTTTCGTCCTCCCAAGGCTTATTCTCGTCCAATTAGGGTTTTTAACCAATCTTGTGCATCCAATAAATGATTTTGTGTCATTGGTTGAACATTTAGGTCATTTTCGTCCTCCTAAGGCTTATTCTCATCCAATTAGGGTTTTCATCCAATCTTGTGCATCCAATAAGTGATTTTGTGTCATTAGTTGAAATTTAGGTCATTTTCGTCCTCCCAAGGCTTATTCTCGTCCAATTAGGGTTTTTAACGAATCTTGTGCATCCAATAAGTGATTTTGTGTCATTGGTTGGAAGATTTAGGTCATTTTTGTCCTCCCAAGGCTTATTCTCGTCTAATTAGGGTTTTAAACCAATCTTGTGCATCCAATAAGTACATTTGTGTCATTGGTTGAACATTTAGGTCATTTTCGTCCTCCCAAGGCTTATTCTCGTCTAATTAGAATTTTTAACCAATCTTGTGCATGCAATAAGTGATTTTGGGTCATTGGTTGAACATTTAGGTCATCTTCGACCTCACTAGGCTTATTCGCGTCCAATTTGGGTTTTTAACCAATCTTGTGCATCCAATAATTGATTTTGTGTCATTGGTTGAACATTTAGGTCATTTTCGTCCTCCCTAGGCTTTATCTCGTCCAATTAGAGTTTTTAACCAATCTTGTGCATCCAATAAGTACATTTGTGTCATTGGTTGAACATTTAGGTCATTTTCGTCCTCCCAAGGCTTATTCTCGTCCAATTAGGGTTTTTAACCAATTTTGTCACATCCAATAAGTGATTTTGTGTCATTTGTTGAACATTTAGGTCATTTTCGTCCTCCCAAGGCTTACTCTCGTCCAATTAGGGTTTTTAACCAATCTTGTGCCTCCAATAAGTGATTTTGTGTCATTGGTTGAACATTTAGGTCATTTTCGTCCTCCCAAGGCTTATTCTC
>JBBPBP010001070.1:0-14555 GCA_037974735.1 Cicer chorassanicum
GCTTATTCTCATCCAATTAGGGTTTTTAACCAATCTTGTGCATCCAATAAGTGATTTTGTGTCATTGGTTGAACATTTAGGTCATTTTCGTCCTCCCTAGGCTTATTCTCATCCAATTAGGATTTTTAACCAACCTTGAGCATCCAATAAGTACGTTTGTGTCATTGGTTGAACATTTAGGTCATTTTCGACCTTTAAAAGCTTATTCTCATCCAATTAGGGTTTCTAACCTATCTTGTGCATCCAATAAGTGATTTTATGTCATTGGTTGAACATTTAGGTCATTTTCGTCCACCTTAGGCTTATTGTAATCCAATTAGGGTTTTTAACCAATCTTGTGCATCCAATAAGTGATTTTGTGTCATTGGTTGAACATTTCGGTCATTTTCGTCCTCCCTAGGCTTATTCTCATCCAATTAGGGTTTTTAACCAATCTTGTGCATCCAATAAGTGATTTTGTGTCATTGGTTGAACATTTAGGTCATTTTCGTCCTCCTTAGGCTTATTCTCATCCAATTAGGGTTTTTAACCAATGTTGTGCATCCAATAAGTGATTTTGTGTCATTGGTTGAACATTTAGGTCATTTTTGTCCTCCAAATGCTTATTCTCATCCAATTAGGGTTTTTAACCAATCTTGTGCATCCAATAAGTGATTTTGTGTCATTGGTTGAACATTTAGGTCATTTTCGTCCTCCCTAGGCTTATTCTTATCCAATTAGGATTTTTAACCAACCTTGAACATCCAATAAGTACGTTTGTGTCATTGGTTGAACATTTAGGTCATTTTCGACCTTTAAAAGCTTATTCTCATCCAATTAGGGTTTTTAACCAATCTTGTGCATCCAATAAGTGATTTTGTGTCATTGGTTGAACATTTAGGTCATTTTCGTCCTCCCTAGGCTTATTCTCATCCAATTAGGATTTTTAACCAACCTTGATCATCCAATAAGTACGTTTGTGTCATTGGTTGAACATTTAGGTCATTTTCGACCTTTAAAAGCTTATTCTCATCCAATTAGGGTTTTTAACCAATCTTGTGCATCCAATAAGTGATTTTGTGTCATTGGTTGAACATTTAGGTCATTTTCGTCCTCCTTAGGCTTATTCTCATCCAATTAGGGTTTTTAACCAATCTTGTGCATCCAATAAGTGATTTTGTGTCATTGGTTGAACATTTAGGTCATTTTCGTCCCCATAGCCTTATTCTCATCCAATTTGGGTTTCTAACCAATCTTGTGCATCCAATAAGTACGTTTGTGTCATTGGTTGAACATTTAGATCATTTTCGTGCAACAAAAGCATATTCTCATCCAATTACGGTTTTTAACCAATCTTGTGCATCCAATAAGTGATTTTGTGTCATTGGTTGAACATTTACGTCATTTTCGTCCTCCCAAGGCTTATTCTAATCCAATTAGGGTTTTTAACCAATCTTGTGCATCTAATAAGTGATTTTGTGTCATTGGTTGAACATTTAGGTCATTTTCGTCCTCCCTAGGCTTATTCTCATCCAATTAGGGTTTTTAACCAATCTTGTGCATCCAATAAGTGATTTTGTGTCAAGTTGAACATTTAGGTCATTTTTGTCCTCCAAATGCTTAATCTCATCCAATTAGGGTTTTTAACCAATCATGTGCATCCAATAAGTGATTTTGTGTCATTGGTTGAACATTTAGATCATTTTCGTACTCCCAAGGCTTATTTTAATCCAATTAGGGTTTTTAACCAATCTTCTGCATCCAATAAGTGATTTTGTGTCATTGGTTGAACATTTAGGTCAATTTCGTCCTCCCTAGGCTTATTCTCATTCAATTAGGGTTTTTAACCAATCTTGTGCATCCAATAAGTGATTTTGTGACATTGGTTGAACATTTAGGTCATTTTCGTCCTCCCTAGGCTTATTCTCATCCAATTAGGGTTTTTAACCAATCTTGTGCATCCAATAAGTGATTTTGTATCATTGGTTGAACATTTATGTCATGTTTGTCCTCCAAATGCTTATTCTCATCCAATTAGGGTTTTTAACCAATCTTGTGCATCCAATAAGTGATTTTGTGTCATTGGTTGAACATTTAGGTCATTTTCGTCCTCCCTAGGCTTATTCTCATCCAATTAGGATTTTTAACCATCCTTTAGCATCCAATAAGTACGTTTGTGTCATTGGTTGAAAATTTTGGTCATTTTCGACCTTTAAAAGCTTATTCTCATCCAATTAGGGTTTCTAACCAATCTTGTGCATCCAATAAGTGATTTTATGTCATTGGTTGAACATTTAGGTCATTTTCGTCCTCCTTAGGCTTATTGTAATCCAATTAGGGTTTTTAACCAATCTTGTGCATCCAATAAGTGATTTTGTGTCATTGGTTGAACATTTAGGTCATTTTCGTCCTCCCTAGGCTTATTCTCATCCAATTAGGGTTTTTAACCAATCTTGTGCATCCAATAAGTGATTTTGTGTCAAGTTGAACATTTAGGTCATTTTTGTCCTCCAAATGCTTATTCTCATCCAATTAGGGTTTTTAACCAATCATGTGCGTCCAATAAGTGATTTTGTGTCATTGGTTGAACATTTAGGTCATTTTTGTCCTCCAAATGCTTATTCTCATCCAATTAGGGTTTTTAACCAATCTTGTGCATCCAATAAGTGATTTTGTGTCATTGGTTGAACATTTAGGTCATTTTCGTCCTCCCTAGGCTTATTCTCATCCAATTAGGATTTTTAACCAACCTTGAGCATCCAATAAGTACGTTTGTGTCATTGGTTGAACATTTAGGTCATTTTCGACCTTTAAAAGCTTATTCTCATCCAATTAGGGTTTCTAACCAATCTTGTGAATCCAATAAGTGATTTTATGTCATTGGTTGAACATTTAGGTCATTTTCGTCCTCCTTAGGCTTATTGTAATCCAATTAGGGTTTTTAACCAATCTTGTGCATCCAATAAGTGATTTTGTGTCATTGGTTGAACATTTAGGTCATTTTCGTCCTCCTTAGGCTTATTCTCATCCAATTAGGGTTTTTAACCAATCTTGTGCATCCAATAAGTACATTTGTGTCATTGGTTGAACATTTAGGTCATTTTCGTCCTCCCAAGGCTTATTCTCGTCCAATTAGGGTTTTTAACCAATCTTGTGCATCCAATAAGTGATTTTGTGTCATTGTATGAACATTTAGGTCATTTTCGTCCTCCCAAGGCTTATTCTCGTCCAATTAGGGTTTTTAACCAATCTTGTGCATCCAATAAGTGATTTTGTGTCATTGGTTGAACATTTAGGTCATTTTCGTCCTCCAAAGGCTTATTCTCATCCAATTAGGGTTTTTAACCAATCTTGTGCATCCAATAAGTGATTTTGTGTCATTGGTTGAACATTTAGGTCATTTTCGTCCTCCCTAGGCTTATTCTCATCCAATTAGGATTTTTAACCAACCTTGAGCATCCAATAAGTACGTTTGTGTCATTGGTTGAACATTTAGGTCATTTTCGACCTTTAAAAGCTTATTCTCATCCAATTAGGGTTTTTAACCAATCTTGTGCATCCAATAAGTGATTTTGTGTCATTGGTTGAACATTTAGGTCATTTTTGTCCTCCAAATGCTTATTCTCATCCAATTAGGGTTTTTAACCAATCTTGTGCATCCAATAAGTGATTTTGTGTCATTGGTTGAACATTTAGGTCATTTTTGTCCTCTAAATGCTTATTCTCATCCAATTAGGGTTTTTAAACCAATCTTGTGCATCCAATAAGTGATTTTGTGTCATTGGTTTAACATTTACGTCATTTTCGTTCTCCCAATGCTTATTCTAATCCAATTACGGTTTTTAACCAATCATGTGCATCTAATAAGTGATTTTGTGTCATTGGTTGAACATTTAGGTCATTTTCGTCCTCCCAAGGCTTATTCTCATCCAATTAGGGTTTTTAACCAATCTTGTCCATCCAATAAGTGATTTTGTGTCATTGGTTGAACATTTAGGTCATTTTCGTCCTCCTTAGGCTTATTCTCATCCAATTAGGGTTTTTAACCAATCTTGTGCATCCAATAAGTGATTTTGTGTCATTGGTTGAACATTTAGGTCATTTTCGTCCCCATAGCCTTATTCTCATCCAATTAGGGTTTCTAACCAATCTTGTGCATCCAATAAGTACGTTTGTGTCATTGGTTGAACATTTAGGTCATTTTCGTCCTCCAAAAGCATATTCTCATCCAATTAGGGTTTTTAACCAATCTTGTGCATCCAATAAGGTATTTTGTGTCATTGGTTGAACATTTACGTCATTTTCGTCCTCCCAAGGCTTATTCTAATCCAATTAGGGTTTTTAACCAATCTTGTGCATCTAATAAGTGATTTTGTGTCATTGGTTGAACATTTAGGTCATTTTCGTCCTCCCTAGGCTTATTCTCATCCAATTAGGGTTTTTAACCAATCTTGTGCATCCAATAAGTGATTTTGTGTCAAGTTGAACATTTAGGTCATTTTTGTCCTCCAAATGCTTATTCTCATCCAATTAGTGTTTTTAACCAATCATGTGCATCCAATAAGTGATTTTGTGTCATTGGTTGAACATTTAGGTCATTTTCGTACTCCCAAGGCTTATTTTAATCCAATTAGGGTTTCTAACCCATCTTGTGCATCCAATTAGTGATTTTGTGTCATTGGTTGAACATTTAGGTCATTTTCGTCCTCCTTATGCTTATTGTAATCCAATTAGGGTTTTTAACCAATCTTGTGCATCCAATAAGTGATTTTGTGTCATTGGTTGAACATTTAGGTCATTTTCGTCCTCCCTAGGCTTATTCTCATCCAATTAGGGTTTTTAACCAATCTTGTGCATCCAATAAGTGATTTTGTGTCATTGGTTGAACATTTAGGTCATTTTTGTCCTCCAAATGCTGATTCTCATCCAATTAGGGTTTTTAACCAATCTTGTGCATCCAATAAGTGATTTTGTGTCTTTGGTTGAACATTTAGGTCATTTTCGTCCTCCCTAGGCTTATTCTCATCCAATTAGGATTTTTAACCAACCTTGAGCATCCAATAAGTACGTTTGTGTCATTGGTTGAACATTTAGGTCATTTTCGACCTTTAAAAGCTTATTCTCATCCAATTAGGGTTTTTAACCAATCTTGTGCATCCAATAAGTGATTTTGTGTCATTGGTTGAACATTTAGGTCATTTTCGTCCTCCTTAGGCTTATTCTCATCCAATTAGGGTTTTTAACCAATCATGTGCATCCAATAAGTGATTTTGTGTCATTGGTTGAACATTTAGGTCATTTTCGTCCCCATAGCCTTATTCTCATCCAATTTGGGTTTCTAACCAATCTTGTGCATCCAATAAGTACGTTTGTGTCATTGGTTGAACATTTAGATCATTTTCGTGCAACAAAAGCATATTCTCATCCAATTAGGGTTTTTAACCAATCTTGTGCATCCAATAAGTGATTTTGTGTCATTGGTTGAACATTTACGTCATTTTCGTCCTCCCAAGGCTTATTCTAATCCAATTAGGGTTTTTAACCAATCTTGTGCATCTAATAAGTGATTTTGTGTCATTGGTTGAACATTTAGGTCATTTTCGTCCTCCCTAGGCTTATTCTCATCCAATTAGGGTTTTTAACCAATCTTGTGCATCCAATAAGTGATTTTGTGTCAAGTTGAATATTTAGGTCATTTTTGTCCTCCAAATGCTTAATCTCATCCAATTAGGGTTTTTAACCAATCATGTGCATCCAATAAGTGATTTTGTGTCATTGGTTGAACATTTAGATCATTTTCGTACTCCCAAGGCTTATTTTAATCCAATTAGGGTTTTTAACCAATCTTCTGCATCCAATAAGTGATTTTGTGTCATTGGTTGAACATTTAGGTCAATTTCGTCCTCCCTAGGCTTATTCTCATTCAATTAGGGTTTTTAACCAATCTTGTGCATCCAATAAGTGATTTTGTGACATTGGTTGAACATTTAGGTCATTTTCGTCCTCCCTAGGCTTATTCTCATCCAATTAGGGTTTTTAACCAATCTTGTGCATCCAATAAGTGATTTTGTATCATTGGTTGAACATTTATGTCATGTTTGTCCTCCAAATGCTTATTCTCATCCAATTAGGGTTTTTAACCAATCTTGTGCATCCAATAAGTGATTTTGTGTCATTGGTTGAACATTTAGGTCATTTTCGTCCTCCCTAGGCTTATTCTCATCCAATTAGGATTTTTAACCAACCTTGATCATCCAATAAGTACGTTTGTGTCATTGGTTGAACATTTAGGTCATTTTCGACCTTTAAAAGCTTATTCTCATCCAATTAGGGTTTTTAACCAATCTTGTGCATCCAATAAGTGATTTTGTGTCATTGGTTGAACATTTAGGTCATTTTCGTCCTCCTTAGGCTTATTCTCATCCAATTAGGGTTTTTAACCAATCTTGTGCATCCAATAAGTGATTTTGTGTCATTGGTTGAACATTTAGGTCATTTTCGTCCCCATAGCCTTATTCTCATCCAATTAGGGTTTCTAACCAATCTTGTGCATCCAATAAGTACGTTTGTGTCATTGGTTGAACATTTAGGTCATTTTCGTCCTCCTTAGGCTTATTCTCATCCAATTAGGGTTTTTAACCAATCTTGTGCATCCAATAAGTGATTTTGTGTCATTGGTTGAACATTTAGGTCATTTTCGTCCCCATAGCCTTATTCTCATCCAATTAGGGTTTCTAACCAATCTTGTGCATCCAATAAGTACGTTTGTGTCATTGGTTGAACATTTAGGTCATTTTCGACCTTTAAAAGCTTATTCTCATCCAATTAGGGTTTCTAACCAATCTTGTGCATCCAATAAGTGATTTTATGTCATTGGTTGAACATTTAGGTCATTTTCGTCCTCCTTAGGCTTATTGTAATCCAATTAGGGTTTTTAACCAATCTTGTGCATCCAATAAGTGATTTTGTGTCATTGGTTAAACATTTAGGTCATTTTCGTCCTCCCTAGGCTTATTCTCATCCAATTAGGGTTTTTAACCAATCTTGTGCATCCAATAAGTGATTTTGTGTCATTGGTTGAACATTTAGGTCATTTTTGTCCTCCAAAGGCTTATTCTCATCCAATTAGGGTTTTTAACCAATCTTGTGCATCCAATAAGTGATTTTGTGTCATTGGTTGAACATTTAGGTCATTTTCGTCCTCCCTAGGCTTATTCTCATCCAATTAGGATTTTTAACCAACCTTGAGCATCCAATAAGTACGTTTGTGTCATTGGTTGAACATTTAGGTCATTTTCGACCTTTAAAAGCTTATTCTCATCCAATTAGGGTTTCTAACCTATCTTGTGCATCCAATAAGTGATTTTATGTCATTGGTTGAACATTTATGTCATTTTCGTCCTCCTTAGGCTTATTGTAATCCAATTAGGGTTTTTAACCAATCTTGTGCATCCAATAAGTGATTTTGTGTCATTGGTTGAACATTTCGGTCATTTTCGTCCTCCCTAGGCTTATTCTCATCCAATTAGGGTTTTTAACCAATCTTGTGCATCCAATAAGTGATTTTGTGTCAAGTTGAACATTTAGGTCATTTTTGTCCTCCAAATGCTTAATCTCATCCAATTAGGGTTTTTAACCAATCATGTGCATCCAATAAGTGATTTTGTGTCATTGGTTGAACATTTAGATCATTTTCGTACTCCCAAGGCTTATTTTAATCCAATTAGGGTTTTTAACCAATCTTCTGCATCCAATAAGTGATTTTGTGTCATTGGTTGAACATTTACGTCATTTTCGTCCTCCCAAGGCTTATTCTAATCCAATTAGGGTTTTTAACCAATCTTGTGCATCTAATAAGTGATTTTGTGTCATTGGTTGAACATTTAGGTCATTTTCGTCCTCCCTAGGCTTATTCTCATCCAATTAGGGTTTTTAACCAATCTTGTGCATCCAATAAGTGATTTTGTGTCATTGGTTGAACATTTAGGTCATTATTGTCCTCCAAATGCTTATTCTCATCCAATTAGGGTTTTTAACCAATCTTGTGCATCCAATAAGTGATTTTGTGTCATTGGTTGAACATTTAGGTCATTTTCGTCCTCCCTAGGCTTATTCTCATCCAATTAGGGTTTTTAACCAATCTTGTGCATCCAATAAGTGATTTTGTGTCAAGTTGAACATTTAGGTCATTTTTGTCCTCCAAATGCTTATTCTCATCCAATTAGTGTTTTTAACCAATCATGTGCATCCAATAAGTGATTTTGTGTCATTGGTTGAACATTTAGGTCATTTTCGTACTCCCAAGGCTTATTTTAATCCAATTAGGGTTTCTAACCCATCTTGTGCATCCAATTAGTGATTTTGTGTCATTGGTTGAACATTTAGGTCATTTTCGTCCTCCTTATGCTTATTGTAATCCAATTAGGGTTTTTAACCAATCTTGTGCATCCAATAAGTGATTTTGTGTCATTGGTTGAACATTTAGGTCATTTTCGTCCTCCCTAGGCTTATTCTCATCCAATTAGGGTTTTTAACCAATCTTGTGCATCCAATAAGTGATTTTGTGTCATTGGTTGAACATTTAGGTCATTTTTGTCCTCCAAATGCTGATTCTCATCCAATTAGGGTTTTTAACCAATCTTGTGCATCCAATAAGTGATTTTGTGTCTTTGGTTGAACATTTAGGTCATTTTCGTCCTCCCTAGGCTTATTCTCATCCAATTAGGATTTTTAACCAACCTTGAGCATCCAATAAGTACGTTTGTGTCATTGGTTGAACATTTAGGTCATTTTCGACCTTTAAAAGCTTATTCTCATCCAATTAGGGTTTTTAACCAATCTTGTGCATCCAATAAGTGATTTTGTGTCATTGGTTGAACATTTAGATCATTTTCGTCCTCCCTAGGCTTATTCTCATCCAATTAGGATTTTTAACCAACCTTGAGCATCCAATAAGTACGTTTGTGTCATTGGTTGAACATTTAGGTCATTTTCGACCTTTAAAAGCTTATTCTCATCCAATTAGGGTTTTTAACCAATCTTGTGCATCCAATAAGTGATTTTGTGTCATTGGATGAACATTTAGGTCATTTTCGTCCTCCCTAGGCCTATTCTCATCCAATTAGGATTTTTAACCAACCTTGAGCATCCAATAAGTACGTTTGTGTCATTGGTTGAACATTTAGGTCATTTTCGACCTTTAAAAGCTTATTCTCATCCAATTAGGGTTTCTAACCAATCTTGTGCATCCAATAAGTGATTTTATGTCATTGGTTGAACATTTAGGTCATTTTCGTCCTCATTATGCTTATTGTAATCCAATTAGGGTTTTTAAATAATCTTGTGCATCCAATAAGTGATTTTGTGTCATTGGTTGAACATTTAGGTCATTTTCGTCCTCCCTAGGCTTATTCTCATCCAATTAGGGTTTTTAACCAATCTTGTGCATCCAATAAGTGATTTTGTGTCATTGGTTGAACATTTAGGTCATTTTCGACCTTTAAAAGCTTATTCTCATCCAATTAGGGTTTCTAACCAATCTTGTGCATCCAATAAGTGATTTTGTGCCATTGGTTGAACATTTCGGTCATTTTCGTCCTCCCTAGGCTTATTCTCATCCAATTAGGGTTTTTAACCAATCTTGTGCATCCAATAAGTGATTTTGTGTCATTGGTTGAACATTTAGGTCATTTTTGTCCTCCAAATGCTTATTCTCATCCAATTAGGGTTTTTAACCAATCATGTGCATCCAATAAGTGATTTTGTGTCATTGGTTGAACATTTAGGTCATTTTCGTACTCCCAAGGCTTATTTTAATCCAATTAGGGTTTTTAACCAATCTTCTGCATCCAATAAGTTATTTTGTGTCATTGGTTGAACATTTAGGTCATTTTCGTCCTCCCTAGGCTTATTCTCATCCAATTAGGGTTTTTAACCAATCTTGTGCATCCAATAAGTGATTTTGTGTCATTGGTTGAACATTTAGGTCATTTTCGTCCTCCCTAGGCTTATTCTCATCCAATTAGGGTTTTTAACCAATCTTGTGCATCCAATAAGTGATTTTGTGTCATTGGTTGAACATTTAGGTCATTTTTGTCCTCCAAATGCTTATTCTCATCCAATTAGGGTTTTTAACCAATCTTGTGCATCCAATAAGTGATTTTGTGTCATTGGTTGAACATTTAGGTCATTTTCGTCCTCCCTAGGCGTATTCTCATCCAATTAGGATTTTTAACCAACCTTGAGCATCCAATAAGTACGTTTGTGTCATTGGTTGAACATTTAGGTCATTTTCGACCTTTAAAAGCTTATTCTCATCCAATTAGGGTTTCTAACCAATCTTGTGCATCCAATAAGTGATTTTATGTCATTGGTTGAACATTTAGGTCATTTTCGTCCTCCTTAGGCTTATTGTAATCCAATTAGGGTTTTTAACCAATCTTGTGCATCCAATAAGTGATTTTGTATCATTGGTTGAACATTTATGTCATGTTTGTCCTCCAAATGCTTATTCTCATCCAATTAGGGTTTTTAACCAATCTTGTGCATCCAATAAGTGATTTTGTGTCATTGGTTGAACATTTAGGTCATTTTCGTCCTCCCTAGGCTTATTCTCATCCAATTAGGATTTTTAACCAACCTTGAGCATCCAATAAGTACGTTTGTGTCATTGGTTGATAATTTTGGTCATTTTCGACCTTTAAAAGCTTATTCTCATCCAATTAGGGTTTCTAACCAATCTTGTGCATCCAATAAGTGATTTTATGTCATTGGTTGAACATTTAGGTCATTTTCGTCCTCCTTAGGCTTATTGTAATCCAATTAGGGTTTTTAACCAATCTTGTGCATCCAATAAGTGATTTTGTGTCATTGGTTGAACATTTAGGTCATTTTCGTCCTCCCTAGGCTTATTCTCACCCAATTAGGGTTTTTAACCAATCTTGTGAATCCAATAAGTGATTTTGTGTCATTGGTTGAACATTTAGGTCATTTTCGTCCTCCCTAGGCTTATTCTCATCCAATTAGGGTTTTTAACCAATCTTGTGCATCCAATAAGTGATTTTGTGTCATTGGTTGAACATTTAGGTCATTTTCGTCCTCCCTAGGCTTATTCTCATCCAATTAGGATTTTTAACCAACCTTGAGCATCCAATAAGTACGTTTGTGTCATTGGTTGAACATTTAGGTCATTTTCGACCTTTAAAAGCTTATTCTCATCCAATTAGGGTTTCTAACCTATCTTGTGCATCCAATAAGTGATTTTATGTCATTGGTTGAACATTTAGGTCATTTTCGTCCTCCCTAGGCTTATTCTCATCCAATTAGGGTTTTTAACCAATCTTGTGCATCCAATAAGTGATTTTGTGTCATTGGTTGAACATTTAGGTCATTTTTGTCCTCCAAATGCTTATTCTCTTCCAATTAGGGTTTTTAACCAATCTTGTGCATCCAATAAGTGATTTTGTGTCATTGGTTGAACATTTAGGTCATTTTCGTCCTCCCTAGGCTTATTCTCATCCAATTAGGATTTTTAACCAACCTTGAGCATCCAATAAGTACGTTTGTGTCATTGGTTGAACATTTAGGTCATTTTCGACCTTTAAAAGCTTATTCTCATCCAATTAGGGTTTTTAACCAATCTTGTGCATCCAATAAGTGATTATGTGTCATTGGTTGAACATTTAGGTCATTTTCGTCCTCCTTAGGCTTATTCTCATCCAATTAGGGTTTTTAACCAATCTTGTGCATCCAATAAGTGATTTTGTGTCATTGGTTGAACATTTAGGTCATTTTCGTCCTCCCTAGGCTTATTCTCATCCAATTAGGGTTTTTAACCAATCTTGTGCATCCAATAAGTGATTTTGTGTCATTGGTTGAACATTTAGGTCATTTTCGTCATCCCTAGGATTATTCTCATCCAATTAGGCTTTTTAACGAATCTTGTGCATCGAATAAGTGATTTTGTGTCATTGGTTGAACATTTAGGTCATTTTCGTCATCTCTAGGCTTATTCTCATCCAATTAGGTTTTTTAACAAATCTTTTGCATCCAATAAGTGATTTTGTGTCATTGGTTGAACATTTAGGTCATTTTCGTCCTTCCTAGGCTTATTCTCATCCAATTAGGGTTTTTAACCAATCTTGTGCATCCAATAAGTGATTTTGTGTCATTGGTTGAACATTTAGGTCATTTTCGTCCTCCCTAGGCTTATTCTCATCCAATTAGGGTTTTTAACCAATCTTGTGCATCCAATAAGTGATTTTGTATCATTGGTAGAACATTTAGGTCATTTTCGTCCTCCCTAGGCTTATTCTCATCCAATTAGGGTTTTTAACCAATCTTGTGCATCCAATAAGTGATTTTGTGTCATTGGTTGAACATTTAGGTCATTTTCGTCCTCCCTAGGCCTATTCTCATCCAATTAGGATTTTTAACCAACCTTGAGCATCCAATAAGTACGTTTGTTTCATTGGTTGAACATTTAGGTCATTTTCGACCTTTAAAAACTTATTCTCATCCAATTAGGGTTTCTAACCAATCTTGTGCATCCAATAAGTGATTTTATGTCATTGGTTGAACATTTAGGTCATTTTCGTCCTCCTTATGCTTATTGTAATCCAATTAGGGGTTTTAACCAATCTTGTGCATCCAATAAGTGATTTTGTGTCATTGGTTGAACATTTAGGTCATTTTCGTCCTCCCTAGGCTTATTCTCATCCAATTAGGGTTTTTAACCAATCTTGTGCATCCAATAAGTGATTTTGTGTCATTGGTTGAACATTTAGGTCATTTTTGTCCTCCAAATGCTTATTCTCATCCAATTAGGGTTTTTAACCAATCTTGTGCATCCAATAAGTGATTTTATGTCATTGGTTGAACATTTAGGTCATTTTCGTCCTCCTTAGGCTTGTTGTAATCCAATTAGGGTTTTTAACCAATCTTGTGCATCCAATAAGTGATTTTGTGTCATTGGTTGAACATTTAGGTCATTTTCGTCCTCCCTAGGCTTATTCTCATCCAATTAGGGTTTTTAACCAATCTTGTGCATCCAATAAGTGATTTTGTGTCAAGTTGAACATTTAGGTCATTTTTGTCCTCCAAATGCTTATTCTCATCCAATTAGGGTTTTTAACAAATCATGTGCATCCAATAAGTGATTTTGTGTCATTGGTTAAACATTTAGGTCATTTTCGTACTCCCAAGGCTTATTTTAATCCAATTACGGTTTTTAACCAATCTTCTGCATCCAATAAGTGATTTTGTGTCATTGGTTGAACATTTAGGTCATTTTCGTCCTCCCTAGGCTTATTCTCATCCAATTAGGGTTTTTAACCAATCTTGTGCATCCAATAAGTGATTTTGTGTCATTGGTTGAACATTTAGGTCATTTTCGTCCTCCCTAGGCTTATTCTCATCCAATTAGGGTTTTTAACCAATCTTGTGCATCCAATTAGTGATTTTGTGTCATTGGTTGAACATTTAGGTCATTTTTGTCCTCCAAATGCTTATTCTCATCCAATTAGGGTTTTTAATCAATCTTGTGCATCCAATAAGTGATTTTGTGTCATTGGTTGAACATTTAGGTCATTTTCGTCCTCCCTAGGCTTATTCTTATCCAATTAGGATTTTTAACCAACCTTGAACATCCAATAAGTACGTTTGTGTCATTGGTTGAACATTTAGGTCATTTTCGACCTTTAAAAGCTTATTCTCATCCAATTAGGGTTTTTAACCAATCTTGTGCATCCAATAAGTGATTTTGTGTCATTGGTTGAACATTTAGATCATTTTCGTCCTCCTTAGGCTTATTCTCATCCAATTAGCGTTTTTAACCAATCTTGTGCATCCAATAAGTGATTTTGTGACATTGGTTGAACATTAAGGTCATTTTCGTCCTCCCTAGGCTTATTCTCATCCAATTAGGGTTTTTAACCAATCTTGTGCATCCAATAAGTGATTTTGTGTCATTGGTTGAACATTTATGTCATGTTTGTCCTCCAAATGCTTATTCTCATCCAATTAGGGTTTTTAACCAATCTTGTGCATCCAATAAGTGATTTTGTGTCATTGGTTGATCATTTAGGTCATTTTCGTCCTCCCTAGGCTTATTCTCATCCAATTAGGATTTTTAACCAACCTTAAGCATCCAATAAGTATGTTTGTGTCATTGGTTGAAAATTTTGGTCATTTTCGACCTTTAAAAGCTTATTCTCATCCAATTAGGGTTTCTAACCAATCTTGTGCATCCAATAAGTGATTTTATGTCATTGGTTGAACATTTAGGTCATTTTCGTCCTCCTTAGGCTTATTGTAATCCAATTAGGGTTTTTAACCAATCTTGTGCATCCAATAAGTGATTTTGTGTCATTGGTTGAACATTTAGGTCATTTTCGTCCTCCCTAGGCTTATTCTCATCCAATTAGGGTTTTTAACCAATCTTGTGCATCCAATAAGTGATTTTGTGTCAAGTTGAACATTTAGGTCATTTTTGTCCTCCAAATGCTTATTCTCATCCAATTAGGGTTTTTAACCAATCATGTGCGTCCAATAAGTGATTTTGTGTCATTGGTTGAACA
>JBBPBP010001071.1:0-14546 GCA_037974735.1 Cicer chorassanicum
GTTAAAAACCCTAATTAGAAGAGAATAAGCCTAGGATGGACGAAAGTGACCTAAATGTTTAACCAATGACACAAACGTACTTATTGGATGCAAAAGATTGGTTAAATACCCTAATTGGATGAGAATAACCCTAGGGAGGACGAAAATGACCTAAATGTTCAACCAATGACACAAAATCACCTATTGGATGCACAAGATTGGTTAAAAACCGTAATTTGATGAGAATAAGCATAGGGAGGACGAAAATGACCTAAATGTTCAACCAATGACACAATAGTACTTATTGGATGTACAAGATTGGTTAAAAACCCTAATTGAATGAGAATAAGCCTAGGGAAGACGAAAATGACCTAAAACTTCAACCAATGACACAAACGTACTAGTTGGATGCACAAGATTGGTTAAAACCCCTAATTGGATGAGAATAAACCTAGGGAGGACGAAAGTGACCTAAATGTTCTTCAACCAATGACACAAACATACTTCTTGGATGCACAAGAATGGTTAAAAACCCTAATTGGATTAGAATAAGCCTAGGGATGACGAAAATGACCTAAATGTTCAACCAATGACACAAAATCACTTATTGGATGCACAAGATTGGTTAAAAACCGTAATTTGATGAGAATAAGCATAGGGAGGACGAAAATGACCTAAATGTTCAACCAATGACACAAACGTATTTATTGGATGTACAAGATTGGTTAAAAACCCTAATTGGATGAGAATAAGCCTAGGGAAGACGAAAATGACCTAAATGTTCAACCAATGACACAAACGTACTTATTGGATGCACAAAAATGGTTAAAAACCCAAATTGGATGAGAATAAGCCTAGGGAGGACGAAAATGACCTAACTGTTCAACCAATGACACAAAATCACTTATTGGATGCACAAGATTGGTTAAAAACCCTAATTGGATGAGAATAACCGTAGGGAGGACGAAAATGACCTAAATGTTCAACCAATGACACAAAATCACTTATTGGATGCACAAGAATGGTTAAAAACCTTATTGGATGAGAATAAGCCTAGGGAGGATGAAAATGACCTAACTGTTCAACCAATGACACAAAGTCACTTATTGGATGCACAAGATTGGTTAAAAACCCTAATTGGATGAGAATAACCGTAGGGAGGACGAAAATGACCTAAATGTTCAACCAATGACACAAAATCACCTATTGGATGCACAAGATTGGTTAAAAACCGTAATTTGATGAGAATAAGCATAGGGAGGACGAAAATGACCTAAATGTTCAACCAATGACACAAACGTATTTATTGGATGTACAAGATTGGTTAAAAACCCTAATTGGATGAGAATAAGCCTAGGGAAGACGAAAATGACCTAAATGTTCAACCAATGACACAAACGTACTTATTGGATGCACAAAAATGGTTAAAAACCCAAATTGGATGAGAATAAGCCTAGGGAGGACGAAAATGACCTAACTGTTCAACCAATGACACAAAATCACTTATTGGATGCACAAGATTGGTTAAAAACCCTAATTGGATGAGAATAACCGTAGGGAGGACGAAAATGACCTAAATGTTCAACCAATGACACAAAATCACTTATTGGATGCACAAGATTGGTTAAAAACGCTAATTGGATTAGAATAAGCCTAGGGAAGACGGAAATGACCTAAAACTTCAACCAATGACACAAACATACTAATTGGATGCACAAGATTGGTTAAAAATCCTAATTGGATGAGAATAAACCTAGGGAGGACGAAAATGACCTAAATATTCAACCAATGACACAAACGTACTTATTGGATGCAAAAGATTGGTTAAATACCCTAATTGGATGAGAATAACCCTATGGAGGACGAAAATGACCTAAATGTTCAACCAATGACACAAAATCACCTATTGGATGCACAAGATAGGTTAAAAACCCTAATTAGAAGAGAATAAGCCTAGGATGGACGAAAGTGACCTAAATGTTTAACCAATGACACAAACGTACTTATTGGATGCAAAAGATTGGTTAAATACCCTAATTGGATGAGAATAACCCTAGGGAGGATGAAAATGACCTAAATGTTCAACCAATGACACAAAATCACCTATTGGATGCACAAGATTGGTTAAAAACCGTAATTTGATGAGAATAACCATAGGGAGGACGAAAATGACCTAAATGTTCAACCAATGACACAATAGTACTTATTGGATGTACAAGATTGGTTAAAAACCCTAATTGGATGAGAATAAGCCTAGGGAAGACGAAAATGACCTAAAACTTCAACCAATGACACAAACGTACTAGTTGGATGCACAAGATTGGTTAAAACCCCTAATTGGATGAGAATAAACCTAGGGAGGACGAAAGTGACCTAAATGTTCAACCAATGACACAAACATACTTATTGGATGCACAAGAATGGTTAAAAACCCTAATTGGAAGAGAATAAGCCTAGGGATGACGAAAATGACCTAAATGTTCAACCAATGACACAAAATCACTTATTGGATGCACAAGATTGGTTAAAAACCGTAATTGGATGAGAATAAGCATAGGGAGGACGAAAATGACCTAAATGTTCAACCAATGACACAAACGTATTTATTGGATGTACAAGATTGGTTAAAAACCCTAATTGGATGAGAATAAGCCTAGGGAAGGCGAAAATGACCTAAATGTTCAACCAATGACACAAACGTACTTATTGGATGCACAAGAATGGTTAAAAACCCAAATTGGATGAGAATAAGCCTAGGGAGGACGAAAATGACCTAACTGTTCAACCAATGACACAAAATCACTTATTGGATGCACAAGATTGGTTGAAAACCCTAATTGGATGAGAAAAAACCTAGGGAGGACGAAAATGACCTAAATGTTAACCCACAGACACAAACATACTTATAAGATGTACAAGATTGGTTAAAAACCCTAATTGGATGAGAATAAGCCTAGGGAAGACGAAAATGACCTAAAACTTCAACCAATGACACAAACGTACTAATTGGATGCACAAGATTGGTTAAAAACCCTAATTGGATGAGAATAAACCTAGGGAGGACGAAAATGACCTAAATGTTCAACCAATGACACAAACGTACTTATTGGATGCACAAGAATGGTTAAAAACCTTATTGGATGAGAATAAGCCTAGGGAGGATGAAAATGACCTAACTGTTCAACCAATGACACAAAATCACTTATTGGATGCACAAGATTGGTTAAAAACCCTAATTGGATGAGAATAAACCTAGGGAGGACGAAAATGACCTAAATGTTAACCCACAGACACAAACATACTTATTGGATGTACAAGATTGGTTAAAAACCCTAATTGGATGAGAATAAGCCTAGGGAAGACGAAAATGACCTAAAACTTCAACCAATGACACAAACGTACTAATTGGATGCACAAGATTGGTTAAAAACCCTAATTGGATGAGAATAAACCTAGGGAGGACGAAAATGACCTAAATGTTCAACCAATGACACAAACCTACTTATTGGATGCACAAGAATGGTTAAAAACCTTATTGGATGAGAATAAGCCTAGGGAGGATGAAAATGACCTAACTGTTCAACCAATGACACAAAATCACTTATTAGATGCACAAGATTGGTTAAAAACCCTAATTGGATGAGAATAACCGTAGGGAGGACGAAAATGACCTAAATGTTCAACCAATGACACAAAATCACTTATTGGATGCACAAGATTGGTTAAAAACCCTAATTGGATGAGAATAAACCTATGGAGGACGTAAATGACCTAAATGTTCAACCAATGACACAAACGTACTTATTGGATGTACAAGATTGGTTAAAAACCCTAATTGGTCGAGAATAAGCATAGGGAAGAAGAAAATGACCTAAAACTTCAACCAATGACACAAACATACTAATTGGATGCACAAGATTGGTTTAAAACCCTAATTGGATGAGAATAAACCTAGGGAGGACCAAAATGACCTAAATGTTCAACCAATGACACAAACGTACTTATTGGATGCACAAGAATGGTTAAAAACCCTAATTGGATGAGAATAAGCCTAGGGAGGACGAAAATGACCTAACTGTTCAACCAATGACACAAAATCACTTATTGGATGCACAAGATTGGTTAAAAACCCTAATTGGATGAGAATAAACCTAGGGAGGACGAAAATGACCTAAATGTTAACCCACAGACACAAACATACTTATTGGATGTACAAGATTGGTTAAAAACCCTAATTGGATGAGAATAAGCCTAGGGAAGACGAAAATAACCTAAAACTTCAACCAATGACACAAAAGTACTAATTGGATGCACAAGATTGGTTAAAAACCCTAATTGGATGAGAATAAACCTAGGGAGGACGAAAATGACCTAAATGTTCAACCAATGACACAAACGTACTTATTGGATGCACAAGAATGGTTAAAAACCTTATTGGATGAGAATAAGCCTAGGGAGGATGAAAATGACCTAACTGTTCAACCAATGACACAAAATCACTTATTGGATGCACAAGATTAGTTAAAAACCCTAATTGGATGAGAATAAACCTAGGGAGGACGAAAATGACCTAAATGTTAACCCACAGACACAAACATACTTATTGGATGTACAAGATTGGTTAAAAACCCTAATTGGATGAGAATAAGCCTACGGAAGACGAAAATGACCTAAAACTTCAACCAATGACACAAACGTACTAATTGGATGCACAAGATTGGTTAAAAACCCTAATTGGATGAGAATAAACCTAGGGAGGACGAAAATGACCTAAATGTTCAACCAATGACACAAACGTACTTATTGGATGCACAAGAATGGTTAAAAACCCAAATTGGATGAGAATAAGCCTAGGGAGGACGAAAATGACCTAACTGTTCAACCAATGACACAAAATCACTTATTGGATGCACAAGATTGGTTAAAAACCCTAATTGGATGAGAATAAACCTAGGGAGGACGAAAATGACCTAAATGTTAACCCACAGACACAAACATACTTATTGGATGTACAAGATTGGTTAAAAACCCTATTTGGATGAGAATAAGCCTAGGGAAGACGAAAATGACCTAAAACTTCAACCAATGACACAAACGTACTAATTGGATGCACAAGATTGGTTAAAAACCCTAATTGGATGAGAATAAACCTAGGGAGGACGAAAATGACCTAAATGTTCAACCAATGACACAAACGTACTTATTGGATGCACAAGAATGGTTAAAAACCTTATTGGATGAGAATAAGCCTAGGGAGGATGAAAATGACCTAACTGTTCAACCAATGACACAAAGTCACTTATTGGATGCACAAGATTGGTTAAAAACCCTAATTGGATGAGAATAACCGTAGGGAGGACGAAAATGACCTAAATGTTCAACCAATGACACAAAATCACCTATTGGATGCACAAGATTGGTTAAAAACCGTAATTTGATGAGAATAAGCATAGGGAGGACGAAAATGACCTAAATGTTCAACCAATGACACAAACGTATTTATTGGATGTACAAGATTGGTTAAAAACCCTAATTGGATGAGAATAAGCCTAGGGAAGACGAAAATGACCTAAATGTTCAACCAATGACACAAACGTACTTATTGGATGCACAAAAATGGTTAAAAACCCAAATTGGATGAGAATAAGCCTAGGGAGGACGAAAATGACCTAACTGTTCAACCAATGACACAAAATCACTTATTGGATGCACAAGATTGGTTAAAAACCCTAATTGGATGAGAATAACCGTAGGGAGGACGAAAATGACCTAAATGTTCAACCAATGACACAAAATCACTTATTGGATGCACAAGAATGGTTAAAAACCTTATTGGATGAGAATAAGCCTAGGGAGGATGAAAATGACCTAACTGTTCAACCAATGACACAAAGTCACTTATTGGATGCACAAGATTGGTTAAAAACCCTAATTGGATGAGAATAACCGTAGGGAGGACGAAAATGACCTAAATGTTCAACCAATGACACAAAATCACCTATTGGATGCACAAGATTGGTTAAAAACGCTAATTGGATTAGAATAAGCCTAGGGAAGACGGAAATGACCTAAAACTTCAACCAATGACACAAACGTACTAATTGGATGCACAAGATTGGTTAAAAACCCTAATTGGATGAGAATAAACCTAGGGAGGACGAAAATGACCTAAATGTTCAACCAATGAGACAAACGTACTTATTGGATGCACAAGATTGGTTAAAAACCCTAATTGGATGAGAATAACCATAGGGAGGACGAAAATGACCTAAATGTTCAACCAATAACACAAATCACTTATTGGATGCACAAGATTGGCTAAAAAGCCTAATTGGATGAGAATAACCCTAGGGAGGACCAAAATGACCTAAATATTCAACCAATGACACAAAATCACTTATTGGATGCACAAGATAGGTTAAAAACCCTAATTAGAAGAGAATAAGCCTAGGATGGACGAAAGTGACCTAAATGTTTAACCAATGACACAAACGTACTTATTGGATGCAAAAGATTGGTTAAATACCCTAATTGGATGAGAATAACCCTAGGGAGGACGAAAATGACCTAAATGTTCAACCAATGACACAAAATCACCTATTGGATGCACAAGATTGGTTAAAAACCGTAATTTGATGAGAATAAGCATAGGAAGGACGAAAATGACCTAAATGTTCAACCAATGACACAATAGTACTTATTGGATGTACAAGATTGGTTAAAAACCCTAATTGAATGAGAATAAGCCTAGGGAAGACGAAAATGACCTAAAACTTCAACCAATGACACAAACGTACTAGTTGGATGCACAAGATTGGTTAAAACCCCTAATTGGATGAGAATAAACCTAGGGAGGACGAAAGTGACCTAAATGTTCAACCAATGACACAAACATACTTATTGGATGCACAAGAATGGTTAAAAACCCTAATTGGATGAGAATAAGCCTAGGGATGACGAAAATGACCTAAATGTTCAACCAATGACACAAAATCACTTATTGGATGCACAAGATTGGTTAAAAACCGTAATTTGATGAGAATAAGCATAGGGAGGACGAAAATGACCTAAATGTTCAACCAATGACACAAACGTATTTATTGGATGTACAAGATTGGTTAAAAACCCTAATTGGATGAGAATAAGCCTAGGGAAGACGAAAATGACCTAAATGTTCAACCAATGACACAAACGTACTTATTGGATGCACAAGAATGGTTAAAAACCCAAATTGGATGAGAATAAGCCTAGGGAGGACGAAAATGACCTAACTGTTCAACCAATGACACAAAATCACTTATTGGATGCACAAGATTGGTTAAAAACCCTAATTGGATGAGAATAAACCTAGGGAGGACGAAAATGACCTAAATGTTAACCCACAGACACAAACATACTTATTGGATGTACAAGATTGGTTAAAAACCCTAATTGGATGAGAATAAGCCTAGGGAAGACGAAAATGACCTAAAACTTCAACCAATGACACAAACGTACTAATTGGATGCACAAGATTGGTTAAAAACCCTAATTGGATGAGAATAAACCTAGGGAGTACGTAAATGACCTAAATGTTCAACCAATGACACAAACGTACTTATTGGATGTACAAGATTGGTTAAAAACCCTAATTGGATGAGAATAAGCCTAGGGAAGAAGAAAATGACCTAAAACTTCAACTAATAACACAAACGTAGTAATTGGATGCACAAGATTGGTTAAAAACCCTAATTGGATGAGAATAAACCTAGGGAGGACCAAAATGACCTAAATGTTCAACCAATGACACAAACGTACTTATTGGATGCACAAGAATGGTTAAAAACCTTAATTGGATGAGAATAAGCCTAAGGAGGACGAAAATGACCTAACTGTTCAACCAATGACACAAAATCACTTATTGGATGCACAAGATTGGTTAAAAACCCTAATTGGATGAGAATAAGCCTAGGGATGACGAAAATTACCTAAATGTTCAACCAATGACACAAAATCACTTATTGGATGCACAACATTGGTTAAAAACCTTAATTGGATGAGAAAGACCGTAGGGAGGACGAAAATGACCTAAATGTTCAACCAATGACACAAACATACTTATTGGATGCACAAGAATGGTTAAAAACCCTAATTGGATGAGAATAAGCCTAGGGATGACGAAAATGACCTAAATGTTCAACCAATGACACAAAATCACTTATTGGATGCACAAGATTGGTTAAAAACCGTAATTTGATGAGAATAAGCATAGGGAGGACGAAAATGACCTAAATGTTCAACCAATGACACAAACGTATTTATTGGATGTACAAGATTGGTTAAAAACCCTAATTGGATGAGAATAAGCCTAGGGAAGACGAAAATGACCTAAATGTTCAACCAATGACACAAACGTACTTATTGGATGCACAAAAATGGTTAAAAACCCAAATTGGATGAGAATAAGCCTAGGGAGGACGAAAATGACCTAACTGTTCAACCAATGACACAAAATCACTTATTGGATGCACAAGATTGGTTAAAAACCCTAATTGGGTGAGAATGAACCTAGGGAGGACGAAAATGACCTAAATGTTAACCCACAGACACAAACATACTTATTGGATGTACAAGATTGGTTAAAAACCCTAATTGGATGAGAATAAGCCTAGGGAAGACGAAAATGACCTAAAACTTCAACCAATGACACAAACGTACTAATTGGATGCACAAGATTGGTTAAAAACCCTAATTGGATGAGAATAAACCTAGGGAGGACGAAAATGACCTAAATGTTCAACCAATGACACAAACCTACTTATTGGATGCACAAGAATGGTTAAAAACCTTATTGGATGAGAATAAGCCTAGGGAGGATGAAAATGACCTAACTGTTCAACCAATGACACAAAATCACTTATTAGATGCACAAGATTGGTTAAAAACCCTAATTGGATGAGAATAACCGTAGGGAGGACGAAAATGACCTAAATGTTCAACCAATGACACAAAATCACTTATTGGATGCACAAGATTGGTTAAAAACCCTAATTGGATGAGAATAAACCTATGGAGGACGTAAATGACCTAAATGTTCAACCAATGACACAAACGTACTTATTGGATGTACAAGATTGGTTAAAAACCCTAATTGGATGAGAATAAGCATAAGGAAGAAGAAAATGACCTAAAACTTCAACCAATGACACAAACGTACTAATTGGATGCACAAGATTGGTTTAAAACCCTAATTGGATGAGAATAAACCTAGGGAGGACCAAAATGACCTAAATGTTCAACCAATGACACAAACGTACTTATTGGATGCACAAGAATGGTTAAAAACCCTAATTGGATGAGAATAAGCCTAGGGAGGATGAAAATGACCTAACTGTTCAACCAATGACACAAAATCACTTATTGGATGCACAAGATTGGTTAAAAACCCTAATTGGATGAGAATAAGCCTAGGGAGGACGAAAATGACCTAAATGTTCAACCAATGACACAAACGTACTTATTGGATGCACAAGAATGGTTAAAAACCCTAATTGGATGAGAATAACCCTAGGGAGGACGAAAATGACCTAAATGTTCAACCAGTGACACAAATTCACTTATTGGATGCACAAGATTGGCTAAAAACCCTAATTAGAAGAGAATAAGCCTAGGATGAACGAAAGTGACCTAAATGTTTAACCAATGACACAAACGTACTTATTGGATGCACAAGAATGGTTAAAAACCCAAATTGGATGAGAATAAGCCTAGGGAGGACGAAAATGACCTAACTGTTCAACCAATGACACAAAATCACTTATAGGATGCACAAGATTAGTTAAAAACCCTAATTGGATGAGAATAAACCTAGGGAGGACGAAAATGACCTAAATGTTAACCCACAGACACAAACATACTTATTGGATGTACAAGATTGGTTAAAAACCCTAATTGGATGAGAATAAGCCTACGGAAGACGAAAATGACCTAAAACTTCAACCAATGACACAAACGTACTAATTGGATGCACAAGATTGGTTAAAAACCCTAATTGGATGAGAATAAACCTAGGGAGGACGAAAATGACCTAAATGTTCAACCAATGACACAAACGTACTTATTGGATGCACAAGAATGGTTAAAAACCTTATTGGATGAGAATAAGCCTAGGGAGGATGAAAATGACCTAACTGTTCAACCAATGACACAAAATCACTTATTGAATGCACAAGATTGGTTAAAAACCCTAATTGGATGAGAATAACCGTAGGGAGGACGAAAATGACCTAAATGTTCAACCAATGACACAAAATCACTTATTGGATGCACAAGATTGGTTAAAAACCCTAATTGGATAAAAATAAACCTAGGGAGGACGAAAATGACCTAAATGTTCAACCAATGACACAAACGTACTTATGGGATGTACAAGATTGGTTTAAAACCCTAATTGGATGAGAATAACCGTAGGGAGGACGAAAATGACCTAAATGTTCAACCAATGACACAAAATCACTTATTGGATGCACAAGATTGGTTAAAAACCCTAATTGGATGAGAATAAACCTATGGAGGACGTAAATGACCTAAATGTTCAACCAATGACACAAACGTACTTATTGGATGTACAAGATTGGTTAAAAACCCTAATTGGATGAGAATAAGCATAGGGAAGAAGAAAATGACCTAAAACTTCAACCAATGACACAAACATACTAATTGGATGCACAAGATTGGTTTAAAACCCTAATTAGATTAGAATAAACCTAGGGAGGACCAAAATGACCTAAATGTTCAACCAATGACACAAACGTACTTATTGGATGCACAAGAATGGTTAAAAACCCTAATTGGATGAGAATAAGCCTAGGGAGGATGAAAATGACCTAACTGTTCAACCAATGACACAAAATCACTTATTGGATGCACAAGATTGGTTAAAAACCCTAATTGGATGAGAATAAGCCTAGGGAGGACGAAAATGACCTAAATGTTCAACCAATGACACAAACGTACTAATTGGATGCACAAGATTGGTTAAAAATCCTAATTGGATGAGAATAAGCCTAGGGAGGTCGAAAATGACCTAAATGTTCAACCAGTGACACAAATGTACGTATTGGATGTACAAGATTTGTTAAAAACCCTAATAGGATGAGAATAAGCCTAGGGAGGACGAAAATGACCTAGAAGTTCAACCAACGACAAAAACGTACTTATTGGATGCACAACCTTGGTTAAAAACCCTAATTGGATGAGAATAACCCTAGGGAGGACCAAAATGATCTAAATGTTCAACCAATGACACAAACGTACTTATTGGATGCACAAAAATGGTTAAAAACCCAAATTGGATGAGAATAAGCCTAGGGAGGACGAAAATGACCTAACTGTTCAACCAATGACACAAAATCACTTATTGGATGCACAAGATTGGTTAAAAACCCTAATTGGATGAGAATAAACCTAGGGAGGACGAAAATGACCTAAATGTTAACCCACAGACACAAACATACTTATTGGATGTACAAGATTGGTTAAAAACCCTAATTGGATGAGAATAAGCCTAGGGAAGACGAAAATAACCTAAAACTTCAACCAATGACACAAAAGTACTAATTGGATGCACAAGATTGGTTAAAAACCCTAATTGGATGAGAATAAACCTAGGGAGGACGAAAATGACCTAAATGTTCAACCAATGACACAAACGTACTTATTGGATGCACAAGAATGGTTAAAAACCTTATTGGATGAGAATAAGCCTAGGGAGGATGAAAATGACCTAACTGTTCAACCAATGACACAAAATCACTTATTGGATGCACAAGATTAGTTAAAAACCCTAATTGGATGAGAATAAACCTAGGGAGGACGAAAATGACCTAAATGTTAACCCACAGACACAAACATACTTATTGGATGTACAAGATTGGTTAAAAACCCTAATTGGATGAGAATAAGCCTACGGAAGACGAAAATGACCTAAAACATCAACCAATGACACAAACGTACTAATTGGATGCACAAGATTGGTTAAAAACCCTAATTGGATGAGAATAAACCTAGGGAGGACGAAAATGACCTAAATGTTCAACCAATGACACAAACGTACTTATTGGATGCACAAGAATGGTTAAAAACCTTATTGGATGAGAATAAGCCTAGGGAGGATGAAAATGACCTAACTGTTCAACCAATGACACAAAATCACTTATTGGATGCACAAGATTGGTTAAAAACCCTAATTGGATGAGAATAACCGTAGGGAGGACGAAAATGACCTAAATGTTCAACCAATGACACAAAATCACTTATTGGATGCACAAGATTGGTTAAAAACGCTAATTGGATTAGAATAAGCCTAGGGAAGACGGAAATGACCTAAAACTTCAACCAATGACACAAACATACTAATTGGATGCACAAGATTGGTTAAAAATCCTAATTGGATGAGAATAAACCTAGGGAGGACGAAAATGACCTAAATATTCAACCAATGACACAAACGTACTTATTGGATGCAAAAGATTGGTTAAATACCCTAATTGGATGAGAATAACCCTATGGAGGACGAAAATGACCTAAATGTTCAACCAATGACACAAAATCACCTATTGGATGCACAAGATAGGTTAAAAACCCTAATTAGAAGAGAATAAGCCTAGGATGGACGAAAGTGACCTAAATGTTTAACCAATGACACAAACGTACTTATTGGATGCAAAAGATTGGTTAAATACCCTAATTGGATGAGAATAACCCTAGGGAGGATGAAAATGACCTAAATGTTCAACCAATGACACAAAATCACCTATTGGATGCACAAGATTGGTTAAAAACCGTAATTTGATGAGAATAACCATAGGGAGGACGAAAATGACCTAAATGTTCAACCAATGACACAATAGTACTTATTGGATGTACAAGATTGGTTAAAAACCCTAATTGGATGAGAATAAGCCTAGGGAAGACGAAAATGACCTAAAACTTCAACCAATGACACAAACGTACTAGTTGGATGCACAAGATTGGTTAAAACCCCTAATTGGATGAGAATAAACCTAGGGAGGACGAAAGTGACCTAAATGTTCAACCAATGACACAAACATACTTATTGGATGCACAAGAATGGTTAAAAACCCTAATTGGAAGAGAATAAGCCTAGGGATGACGAAAATGACCTAAATGTTCAACCAATGACACAAAATCACTTATTGGATGCACAAGATTGGTTAAAAACCGTAATTGGATGAGAATAAGCATAGGGAGGACGAAAATGACCTAAATGTTCAACCAATGACACAAACGTATTTATTGGATGTACAAGATTGGTTAAAAACCCTAATTGGATGAGAATAAGCCTAGGGAAGACGAAAATGACCTAAATGTTCAATCAATGACACAAACGTACTTATTGGATGCACAAAAATGGTTAAAAACCCTAATTGGATGAGAATAAGCCTAGGGAGGACGAAAATGACCTAAATGTTCAACCAATGACACAAAATCACTTATTGGATGCACAAGATTGGTTAAAAACCCTAATTGGATGAGAATAAACCTAGGGAGGACGAAAATGACCTAAATGTTAACCCACAGACACAAACATACTTATTGGATGTACAAGATTGGTTAAAAACCCTAATTGGATGAGAATAAGCCTAGGGAAGACGAAAATGACCTAAAACTTCAACCAATGACACAAACGTACTAATTGGATGCACAAGATTGGTTAAAAACCCTAATTGGAAGAGAATAAACCTAGGGAGGACGAAAATGACCTAAATGTTCAACCAATGACACAAACGTACTTATTGGATGCACAAGAATGGTTAAAAACCTTATTGGATGAGAATAAGCCTAGGGAGGATGAAAATGACCTAACTGTTCAACCAATGACACAAAATCACTTATTGGATGCACAAGATTGGTTAAAAACCCTAATTGGATGAGAATAACCGTAAGGAGGACGAAAGTGACCTAAATGTTCAACCAATGACACAAAATCACCTATTGGATGCACAAGATTGGTTAAAAACCGTAATTTGATGAGAATAAGCATAAGGAGGACGAAAATGACCTAAATGTTCAACCAATGACACAATAGTACTTATTGGATGTACAAGATTGGTTAAAAACCCTAATTGGATGAGAATAAGCCTAGGGAAGACGAAAATGACCTAAAACTTCAACCAATGACACAAACGTACTAGTTGGATGCACAAGATTGGTTAAAACCCCTAATTGGATGAGAATAAACCTAGGGAGGACGAAAGTGACCTAAATGTTCAACCAATGACACAAACATACTTATTGGACGCACAAGAATGGTTAAATACCCTAATTGGATGAGAATAAGCCTAGGGATGACGAAAATGACCTAAATGTTCAACCAATGACACAAAATCACTTATTGGATGCACAAGGTTGGTTAAAAACCGTAATTGGATGAGAATAAGCATAGGGAGGACGAAAATGACCTAAATGTTCAACCAATGACACAAACGTATTTATTGGATGTACAAGATTGGTTAAAAACCCTAATTGGATGAGAATAAGCCTAGGGAAGACGAAAATGACCTAAA
>JBBPBP010001072.1:0-14507 GCA_037974735.1 Cicer chorassanicum
AGGATCTCGCGGTCGGTGATTTCATCTGGACTTTTCGGGCGATTTTCGTACCACCCAACAAAAATGGGTCGAAATCGGTATTTTCGGGCCAGACGATGGCTAGGGTTTGAAATCCGACACGGAACCCGAGACATAGTCATAAATTTAGGAGAAGAATGCTACAAGGATCTCGCGGTCGTTGATTTCATCTGCACTTTTCGGGCGATTTTCGTACCACCCGACAAAAATGGGCCGAAATCGGTATTTTCGGGCCAGACGATGGTTAGTGTTTGAAATCTGCACGAAACCTGAGACACACTCATAAATTTAGGAGAAGAATGCTACAAGAATCTCGCGGTCGTCGATATCATCTGCACTTTTCGGGGGATTTTCGTACCACCAGACAAAAATGGGCCGAAATCGGTATTTTCGTACCAGACGATGGCTAGGGTTTGAAATCCGACACAGAACCCGAGACACAGTCATAAATTTAAGAGAAGAATGCTACAAGGATCTCGCGGTCCGTGATTTCATCTGAACTTTTCGGGCGATTTTCGTACCACCCGACAAAAATGGGCCGAAATCGGTATTTTCAGGCCAGAATATGGCTAGGGTTTAAAATCCGACACGGAACCCGAGACATAGTCATAAATTTAAGAGAAGAATGCTACAAGGATCTCGCGGTCGTCGATTTCATCTGGACTTTTCGGGCGATTTTCGTACCACCCGACAAAAATGGGTCGAAATCGGTATTTTCGGGCCAGACGATGGCTAGGGTTTGAAATCCGACACGGAACCCGAGACACAGTCATAAATTTTGGAGAAGAATGCCACAAGGATCTCGCAGTCATCGATTTCATCTGGACTTTTCGGGCGATTTTCGTACCACCCAACAAAAATGGGCCGAAATCGATATTTTCGGGCCAGGCGATGGCTAGGGTTTGAAATCTGACACGGAACCTGAGACACAATCATAAATTTAGGAGAAGAATGCTACAAGGATCTCGCGGTCGTCGATTTCATCTGCACTTTTCGTGCGATTTTCGTACCACCCGACAAAAATGGGTCGAAAGCGGTATTTTCGGGCCAGACGATGGCTAGGGTTTGAAATCCGACACGGAACCCGAGACACAGTCATAAATTTAAGAGAAGAATGCTACAAGGATCTCGCGGTCGGTGATTTCATCTGGACTTTTCGGGCGATTTTCGTACCACCCGACAAAAATAGGCCGAAATCGGTATTTTCGGGCCAGACGATGGCTAGGGTTTGAAATCGGACACGGAACCCGAGACACAGTCATAAATTTAGGAGAAGAATGCTACAAGGATTTCGCGGTCTGTGATTTCATCTGGACTTTTCGGGCGATTTTCGTACCACCCGACAAAAATGGGCCGAAATCGGTATTTTCGGGCCAGACGGTGGCTAGGGTTTAAAATCCGACACGGAACCCGAGACACAATCATAAATTTAAGAGAAGAATGCTACAAGGATCTCGCGGTCGTCGATTTCATCTGCACTTTTCGGGTTTTCGGGCGATTTTCATACCACCCGACAAAAATGGGTTGAAATCGGTATTTTTGGGCCACACGATGGCTATGGTTTGAAATCTGACACGGAACCTGAGACACTGTCATAAATTTAGGAGAAGAATGCTACAAGGATCTCGCGGTTGTCGATTTCATCTGCACTTTTCGGGCGATTTTCGTACCACCCGACAAAAATGGGCCGAAATCGGTATTTTCCGGCGAGACGATGGCTAGGGTTTGAAATCCGACACGGAACCCGAGACACAGTCTTAAATTTTGGAGAAGAATGCTACAAGGATCTCGCGGTCGATGATTTCATCTGGACTTTTCGGGCGATTTTCGTACCACCCGACAAAAATGGGCCGAAATCGGTATTTTCAAGCCAGACGATGGCTAGGGTTTGAAATCCGCACGGAACCCGAGACACAGTCATAAATTTAAGAGAAGAATGATACAAGGATCTCGCAGTCGGTGATTTCATCTAGACTTTTCGGGCGATTTTCGTACCACCCGACAAAAATGGGCCGAAATCGGTATTTTCGGGCCAGACGATGGCTAGGGTTTGAAATCCGACACGGAACCCGAGACACAATCATAAATTTAGGAGAAGAATGCTGCAAGGATCTCGCGGTCGGTGATTTCATCTGGACTTTTCGGGCGATTTTCGTACCACCCGACAAAAATGGGCCGAAATCGGTATTTTCGGGCCAGACGATGGCTAGGGTTTGAAATCCGACACGGAACCCGAGACTCACTCATAAATTTAAGAGAAGAATGCTACAAGGATCTCGCAGTCGTCGATTTCATCTGCACTTTTCGGGCAATTTTCGTACTACCTGACAAAAATGGGCCGAAATCGGTATTTTCGGGCCATACGATGGCTAGGCTTTGAAATCCGCCCGAAACCCGAGACACAGTCATAAATTTAGGAGAAGAATGCTACAAGGATCTCGCGGTCGTCGATTTCATCTGGACTTTTCGGGCGATTTTCGTACCACCCGACAAAAATGGGCCGAAATCGGTATTTTCGGGCCAAACGATGGCTAGGGTTTGAAATCCGACACGGAACCCGAGACACAGTCAAAATTTAAGAGAAGAATGCTACGAGGATCTCGCGGTCGGTGATTTCATCTGGACTTTTCGGGCGATTTTCGTACCACCCAACAAAAATGGGTCGAAATCGGTATTTTCGGGCCAGACGATGGCTAGGGTTTGAAATCCGACACGGAACCCGAGACATAGTCATAAATTTAGGAGAAGAATGCTACAAGGATCTCGCGGTCGTTGATTTCATCTGCACTTTTCGGGCGATTTTCGTACCACCCGACAAAAATGGGCCGAAATCGGTATTTTCGGGCCAGACGATGGTTAGTGTTTGAAATCTGCACGAAACCTGAGACACACTCATAAATTTAGGAGAAAAATGCTACAAGAATCTCGCGGTCGTCGATATCATCTGCACTTTTCGGGGGATTTTCGTACCACCAGACAAAAATGGGCCGAAATCGGTATTTTCGGGCCAGACGATGGCTAGGATTTGAAATCCGACACAGAACCCGAGACACAGTCATAAATTTAAGAGAAGAATGCTACAAGGATCTCGCGGTCCGTGATTTCATCTGAACTTTTCGGGCGATTTTCGTACCACCCGACAAAAATGGGCCGAAATCGGTATTTTCAGGCCAGAATATGGCTAGGGTTTAAAATCTGACACGGAACCCGAGACACAGTCATAAATTTAAGAGAAGAATGCTACAAGGATCTCGCGGTCGTCGATTTCATCTGGACTTTTCGGGCGATTTTCGTACCACCCGACAAAAATGGGTCGAAATCGGTATTTTCGGGCCAGACGATGGCTAGGGTTTGAAATCTGACACGAAACCTGAGACACTGTCATAAATTTAGGAGAAGAATGCTACAAGGATCTCGCGGTCGTCGATTTCATCTGCACTTTTCGGGAGATTTTCGTACCACCCGACAAAAATGGGCCGAAATCGGTATTTTCGGGCCAGACGATGGCTAGGGTTTGAAATCCGACACGGAACCCGAGACACAGTCATAAATTTAAGAGAAGAATGCTACAAGGATCTCGCGGTCGGTGATTTCATCTAGACTTTTCGGGCGATTTTCGTACCACCCGACAAAAATGGGCCGAAATCGGTATTTTCGGGCTATACGATGGCTAGGGTTTGAAATCTGACACGGAACCTGAGACACAGTCATAAATTTAGGAGAAGAATGCTACAAGGAACTCGCGGTCGTCGATTTCATCTGCACTTTTCGGGCGATTTTCGTACCACCCGACAAAAATGGGCCGAAATCGGTATTTTCGGGCCAGAAGATGGCTAGGGTTTGAAATCCGACACGGAACCCGAGACACAGTCATAAATTTAGGAGAAGAATGCTACAAGGATCTCGCGGTCGTCGATTTCATCTGCACTTTTCGGGCGATTTTCGTACCACCCGACAAAAATGGGCCGAAATCGGTATTTTCGGGCTTGACGATGGCTAGGGTTTAAAATCTGACACGGAACCTCAGACACAGTCATAAATTTAAGAGAAGAATGCTACAAGGATCTTCCGGTCGGTGATTTCATCTGGAAGTTTCGGGCGATTTTCGTACCACCCGACAAAAATGGGCCGAAATCGATATTTTCGGGCCAGACGATGGCTAGGGTTTGAAATCCGACACGGAACCCGAGACACAGTCATAAATTTAGGAGAAGAATGCTACAAGGATCTCGCGGTCGTCGATTTCATCTAGACTTTTCGGGCGATTTTCGTACCACCCGACAAAAATGGGGCGAAATCGGTATTTTCGGGCCAGACGATGGCTACTGTTTGAAATCCGACACGGAACCCGAGACACAGTCATAAATTTAGGAGAAGAATGCTACAAGGATCTCGCGGTCGTCGATTTCATCTGGACTTTTCGGGCGATTTTCGTACCACCCGACAAAAATGGGCCGAAATCGGTATTTTCGGGCCATACGATGGCTAGGGTTTGAAATCCGACACGGAACCCGAGACACAGTCATAAATTTAAGAGAAGAATGCTACAAGGATCTCGCGGTCGTCGATTTCGTCTGGACTTTTCGGGCGATTTTCGTACCACCCGACAAAAATGGGCCGAAAGCGGTATTTTCAGGCCAGACGATGGCTAGGGTTTGAAATCCGACACGGAACCCGAGACACAGTCATAAATTTAGGAGAAGAATGCTACAAGGATCTTGCGGTCGTCGATTTCATCTGTACTTTTCGGTGGATTTTCGTACCACCCGAAAAAAATAGGCCGAAATCGGTATTTTCGACCCAGACGATGGCTAGGGTTTGAAATCCGACACGGAACCCGAGACACAGTCATAAATTTAGGAGAAGAATGCTACAAGGATCTCGCGGTCGTCGATTTCATCTGGACTTTTCGGGCGATTTTCGTACCACCCGACAAAAATGGGCCGAAATCGGTATTTTCGGGCCAGACGATGGCTAGGGTTTGAAATCCGACACGGAACCCGAGACACAGTCATAAATTTTGGAGAAGAATGCTACAAGGATCTCGCGGTCGTCGATTTCATCTGGACTTTTCGGGCGATTTTCGTACCACCCGACAAAAATGGGCCGGTATTTTCGGGCCAGACGATGGCTAGGGTTTGAAATCTGACACGGAACCCGAGACATAGTCATAAATTTAGGAGAAGAATGCTACAAGGATCTCGCGGTCGTCGATTTCATCTGGACTTTTCGGGCGATTTTCGTACCACCCGACAAAAATGGGCCGAAATCGGTATTTTCGGGCCAGACGATGGCTAGGGTTTGAAATCCGACACGGAACCCGAGACACATTCATAAATTTAAGAGAAGAATGCTACAAGGATCTCGCGGTCGTCGATTTCATCTGGACTTTTCGGGCGATTTTCGTACCACCAGACAAAAATGGGTCGAAATCGGTATTTTTGGGCTAGACGATGGCTAGGGTTTGAAATCTGACACGGAAACTGAGACACAGTCATAAATTTAGGAGAGGAATGCTACAAGGATCTCGCGGTTGTCGATTTCATCTGCATTTTTCGGTCGATTTTCGTACCACCAGACAAAAATGGGCCGAAATCGGTATTTTCGGGCCAGACGATGGCTAGGGTTTGAAATCCGACACGGAACCCGAGACACAGTCATAAATTTAAGAGAAGAATGCTACAAGGATCTCGCGGTCGGTGATTTCATCTGGACTTTTCGGGCGATTTTCGTACCACCCGACAAAAATAGGCCGAAATCGGTATTTTCGGGCCAGACGATGGCTAGGGTTTGAAATCGGACACGGAACCCGAGACACAGTCATAAATTTAGGAGAAGAATGCTACAAGGATTTCGCGGTCTGTGATTTCATCTGGACTTTTCGGGCGATTTTCGTACCACCCGACAAAAATGGGCCGAAATCGGTATTTTCGGGCCAGACGGTGGCTAGGGTTTAAAATCCGACACGGAACCCGAGACACAATCATAAATTTAAGAGAAGAATGCTACAAGGATCTCGCGGTCGTCGATTTCATCTGCACTTTTCGGGTTTTCGGGCGATTTTCATACCACCCGACAAAAATGGGTTGAAATCGGTATTTTTGGGCCACACGATGGCTATGGTTTGAAATCTGACACGGAACCTGAGACACTGTCATAAATTTAGGAGAAGAATGCTACAAGGATCTCGCGGTTGTCGATTTCATCTGCACTTTTCGGGCGATTTTCGTACCACCCGACAAAAATGGGCCGAAATCGGTATTTTCCGGCGAGACGATGGCTAGGGTTTGAAATCCGACACGGAACCCGAGACACAGTCATAAATTTAGGAGAAGAATGCTACAAGGATCTCGCGGTTGTCGATTTCATCTGGACTTTTCGGGCGATTTTCGTACCATCCGACAAAAATGGGTCGAAATCGGTATTTTTGGGCCAAACGATGGCTAGGGTTGGAAATCCGACACAGAACCCGAGACACAGTCATAAATTTTGGAGAGGAATGCTACAAGGATCTCGCGGTCATCGATTTCATCTAGACTTTTCGGGCGATTTTCGTACCACCCGACAAAAATGGGCCGAAATCGGTATTTTCGGGCCAGACGATGGCTAGGGTTTGAAATCCGACACGGAACCCGAGACACAGTCATAAATTTAGGAGAAGAATGTTACAAGGATCTCGCGGTCGTCGATTTCATCTGGACTTTTCGGGCGATTTTCGTACCACCCGACAAAAATGGGCCGGTATTTTCGGGCCAGACGATGGCTAGGGTTTGAAATCCGACACGGAACCCAAGACATAGTCATAAATTTAGGAGAAGAATGCTACAAGGATCTCGCGGTCGTCGATTTCATTTGGACTTTTCGGGCGATTTTCGTACCACCCGACAAAAATGGGCCGAAATCGGTATTTTTGGGCCACACGATGGCTAGGGTTTGAAATCCGACACGGAACCCGAGGCACAGTCATAAATTTAGGAGAAGAATGCTACAAGGATCTCGCGGTCGTCGATTTCATCTGGACTTTTCGGGCGATTTTCGTACCAACGACAAAAATGGGCCGAAATCTGTATTTTCGGGCCAGACGATAGTTAGGGTTTGAAATCCGACACGGAACCCGAGACACAGTCATAAATTTAGGAGAAGAATGCTACAAGGATCTCCCGGTCGTCGATTTCATCTGGACTTTTCAGGCGATTTTCGTACCACACGACAAAAATGGGCCGGTATTTTCGGGCCAGACGATGGCTAGGGTTTAAAATCCGACACGGAACCCGAGACACAGTCATAAATTTAGGAGAAGAATGCTACAAGGATCTCGCGGTCGTCGATTTCATCTGGACTTTTTGGGCGATTTTCGTACCACCCAACAAAAATGGGCTGAAATCGGTATTTTAGGGCCAGACGATGGCTAGGGTTTGAAATCCGACACGGAACCCGAGACACAGTCATAAATTTTAGAAGAAGAATGCTACAAGGATCTCGCGGTCGTCGATTTCATCTTGACTTTTCGGGCGATTTTCGTACCACCCGACAAAAATGGGCAGAAATTGGTATTTTCGGGCCAGACGATGGCTACGGTTTGAAATCCGAAACAGAACCCGAGACACAGTCATAAATTTAGGAGAAGAATGCTACAAGGATCTTGCGGTCGTCGATTTCATTTGTACTTTTCGGTGGATTTTCGTACCACCCGACAAAAATAGGCCGAAATCGGTATTTTCGACCCAGACGATGGCTAGGGTTTGAAATCCGACACGGAACCCGAGACACAGTCATAAATTTAGGAGAAGAATGCTACAAGGATCTCGCGGTCGTCGATTTCATCTGGACTTTTCGGGCAATTTTCGTACCACCCGACAAAAATGGGCCGAAATCGGTATTTTCGGGCCAGACGATGGCTAGGGTTTGAAATCCGACACGGAACCCGAGACACAGTCATAAATTGAGGAGAAGAATGCTACAAGGATCTCGCGGTCGTCGATTTCATCTGCACTTTTCGGGCGATTTTCGTACCACTCGACAAAAATGGGCCGAAATCGGTATTTTCGGGCCAGACGATGGCTAGGGTTTGAAATCCGACACGGAACCCGAGACACAGTCATAAAATTAGGAGAAGAATGCTACAAGGATCTTGCGGTCGTCTATTTCATCTGCACTTTTCGGGCGATTTTCGTACAACACGACAAAAATGGGCCGAAATCGGTATTTTCGGGCCAGACGATGGCTAGGGTTTGAAATCTGACACAGAACCCGAGACACAGTCATAAAATTAGGAGAAGAATGCTACAAGGATCTCACGGTCGTCGATTTCATCTGCACTTTTCGGGCGATTTTCGTACCACCCGACAAAAATGGGCCGAAATCGGTATTTTCGGGCCAGACGATGGCTAGGGTTTGAAATCCGACACGGAACCCGAGACACAGTCATAAATTGAGGAGAAGAATGCTATATGGATCTCGCGGTCGTCGATTTCATCTGCACTTTTCGGGCGATTCTCGTACCACCCGACAAAAATGGGCCGAAATCGGTATTTTCGGGACAGACGATGGCTAGGGTTTGAAATCCTACACGAACCCGAGACACAGTCAGAAATTCAGGAGAAGAATGCTACAAGAATCTCGCGGTCGTCGATTTCATCTGCACTTTTCGGGCGATTTTCGTACCACTCGACAAAAATGGGCCGAAATCGGTATTTTCGGGCCAGACGATGGCTAGGGTTTGAAATCCGACACGGAACCCGAGACACAGTCATAAATTGAGGAGAAGAATGCTATATGGATCTCGCGGTCGTCGATTTCATCTGCACTTTTCGGGCGATTTTCGTACCACCCGACAAAAATGGGCCGAATCGGTATTTTCGGGACAGACGATGGCTAGGGTTTGAAATCCTACACGAACCCGAGACACAGTCAGAAATTCAGGAGAAGAATGCTACAAGAATCTCGCGGTCGTCGATTTCATCTGCACTTTTCGGGCGATTTTCGTACCACCCGACAAAAATGGGCCGAAATCGGTATTTTCGGGCCAGACGATGGCTAGGGTTTGAAATCCGACACAGAACCCGAGACACAGTCATAAATTTAAGAGAAGAATGCTACAAGGATCTCGCGGTCCGTGATTTCATCTGGACTTTTCGGGCGATTTTCGTACCACCCGACAAAAATGGGCCGAAATCGGTATTTTCGGGCCAGACGATGGCTAGGGTTTGAAATCCGACACGGAAGTCGAGACACAGTCATAAATTTAGGAGAAGAATGCTACAAGGATCTCGCGGTCAGTGATTTCATCTGGACTTTTCGGGCGATTTTCGTACCACCCGACAAAAATGGGCCGAAATCGGTATTTTCGTGCCAGACGGTGGCTAGGGTTTAAAATCCGACACAGAACCCGAGACACAGTCATAAATTTAAGAGAAGAATGCTACAAGGATCTCGCGGTCGTCGATTTCATCTGCACTTTTCGGGCGATTTTCGTACCACTCGACAAAAATGGGCCGAAATCGGTATTTTCGGGCCAGACGATGGCTAGGGTTTGAAATCCGACACGGAACCCGAGACACACTCATAAATTTAAGAGAAGAATGCTACAAGGAGCTCGCGGTCGTCGATTTCATCTGGACTTTTCGGGCGATTTTCGTACCACCCGACAAAAATGGGTTGAAATCGGTATTTTTGGTCCACACGATGGCTAGGGTTTGAAATCTGACACGGAACCCAAGACACACTCATAAATGTTAGAGAAGAATGCTACAAGGAGCTCGCGGTCGTCGATTTCATCTGGACTTTTCGGGCGATTTTCGTACCACCCGACAAAAATGGGCCGAAATCGGTATTTTCGTGCCAGACGGTGGCTAGGGTTTGAAATCCGACACGGAACCCGAGAAACAATCATAAATTTAGGAGAAGAATGCTACAAGGATCTCGCGGTCGTCGATTTCATCTGGACTTTTCGGGCGATTTTTCGTACCACCCGACAAAAATGGGTCGAAATCGGTATTTTCGGGCCAGACGATGGCTAGGGTTTGAAATCCGACACGGAACCCGAGACACAGTCATAAATTTAAGAGAAGAATGCTACAAGGATCTCGCGGTCGTCGATTTCATCTGGACTTTTCGGGCGATTTTTCGTACCACCCGACAAAAATGGGTCGAAATCGGTATTTTCGGGCCAGACAATGGCTAGGGTTTGAAATCTGACACGGAACTCGAGACACAGTCATAAATTTTGGAGAGGAATGCTACAAGGATCTCGCGGTCATCGATTTCATCTAGACTTTTCGGGCGATTTTCGTACTACCCGACAAAAATGGGTCGAAATCGGTATTTTCGGGCCAGACGATGGCTAGCGTTTGAAATCTGAGACGGAACCTGAGACACAGTTATAAATTTAGGAGAAGAATGCTACAAGGATCTCGCGGTCGTCGATTTCAGCTGCACTTTTCGGGAGATTTTCGTACCACCCGACAAAAATGGGTTGAAATCGGTATTTTTGGGCCACACGATGGCTAGGGTTTGAAATCTGACACGGAACCTGAGACACTATCATAAATTTAGGAGAAGAATGCTACAAGGATCTCGCAGTCGTCGATTTCATCTGCACTTTTCGGGAGATTTTCGTACCACCCGACAAAAATGGGCCGAAATCTATATTTTCAGGCCAGACGATGGCTAGGGTTTGAAATCCGACACGGAACCCGAGACACAGTCATAAATTTAGGAGAAAAATGCTACAAGGATCTCGTGGTCATCGATTTTATCTGCACTTTTCGGGCGATTGTCGTACCACTAGACAAAAATGGGCCGAAATCGGTATTTTCGGGCCAGACGATGGCTAGGGTTTGAAATCCGACACGGAACCCGAGACACAGTCATAAATTTAGGGGAAGAATGCTACAAGGATCTCGCGGTCAGTGATTTCATCTGGACTTTTTGGGCGATTTTCGTACCACCCGACAAAAATGGGCCGAAATCGGTATTTTCGTGCCAGACGGTGGCTAGGGTTTAAAATCCGACACAGAACCCGAGACACAGTCATAAATTTAAGAGAAGAATGCTACAAGGATCTCGCGGTCGTCGATTTCATCTGCACTTTTCGGGCGATTTTCGTACCACTCGACAAAAATGGGCCGAAATCGGTATTTTCGGGCCAGACGATGGCTAGGGTTTGAAATCCGACACGGAACCCGAGACACACTCATAAATTTAAGAGAAGAATGCTACAAGGACCTCGCAGTCGTCGATTTCATCTGCACTTTTCGGGCAATTTTCGTACTACCTGACAAAAATGGGCCGAAATCGGTATTTTCGGGCCATACGATGGCTAGGCTTTGAAATCCGCCCGAAACCCGAGACACAGTCATAAATTTAGGAGAAGAATGCTACAAGGATCTCGCGGTCGTCGATTTCATCTGGACTTTTCGGGCGATTTTCGTACCACCCGACAAAAATGGGTCGAAATCGGTATTTTCGGGCCAGACGATGGCTAGGGTTTGAAATCTGAGACGGAACCTGAGACACAGTCATAAATTTAGGAGAAGAAAGCTACAAGGATCTCACGGTCGTCGATTTCAGCTGCACTTTTCGGGTGTTTTTCGTACTACCCGACAAAAATGGGCCGAAATCGGTATTTTCGGGCCAGACGATGGCTAGGGTTTGAAATCCGACACGGAACCCGAGACACAGTCATAAATTTAAGAGAAGAATGATACAAGGATCTCGCAGTCGGTGATTTCATCTAGACTTTTCGGGCGATTTTCGTACCACCCGACAAAAATGGGCCGAAATCGGTATTTTCGGGCCAGACGATGGCTAGGGTTTGAAATCCGACACGGAACCCGAGACACAATCATAAATTTAGGAGAAGAATGCTGCAAGGATCTCGCGGTCGGTGATTTCATCTGGACTTTTCGGGCGATTTTCGTACCACCCGACAAAAATGGGCCGAAATCGGTATTTTCGGGCCAGACGATGGCTAGGGTTTGAAATCCGACACGGAACCCGAGACACAGTCATAAATTTAAGAGAAGAATGCTACAAGGATCTCACGGTCGGTGATTTCATCTGGACTTTTCGGGCGATTTTCGTACCACCCGACAAAAATGGGCCGAAATCGGTATTTTCAGGCCAGAATATGGCTAGGGTTTAAAATCTGACACGGAACCCGAGACACAGTCATAAATTTAAGAGAAGAATGCTACAAGGATCTCGCGGTCGTCGATTTCATCTGGACTTTTCGGGCGATTTTCGTACCACCCGACAAAAATGGGTCGAAATCGGTATTTTCGGGCCAGACGATGGCTAGGGTTTGAAATCTGACACGGAACCTGAGACACTGTCATAAATTTAGGAGAAGAATGCTACAAGGAGCTCGCGGTCGTCGATTTCATCTGGACTTTTCGGGCGATTTTCGTACCACCCGACAAAAATGGGTTGAAATCGGTATTTTTGGGCCACACGATGGCTAGGGTTTGAAATCTGACACGGAACCTGAGACATTGTCATAAATTTAGGAGAAGAATGCTACAAGGATCTCGCGGTTGTCGATTTCATCTGCACTTTTCGGGCGTATTTGTACCACCCGACAAAAATGGGCCGAAATCGGTATTTTCGGGCCAGACGATGGCTAGGGTTTGAAATCCGACACGAAACCCGAGACACAGTCATAAATTTAAGAGAAGAATGCTACAAGGATCTCGCGGTCGGTGATTTCATCTGGACTTTTCGGGCGATTTTCGTACCACCCGACAAAAATGGGTCGAAATCGGTATTTTTTGGCCAGACGATGGCTAGGGTTTGAAATCCGACAGGGAACCCGAGACACAGTCCTAAATTTTGGAGAGGAATGCTACAAGGATCTCGCGGTCGTCGATTTCATCTAGACTTTTCGGGCGATTTTCGTATTACCTGACAAAAATGGGTCGAAATCGGTATTTTCGGGCCTGACGATGGCTAGGGTTTGAAATCTAAGACGGAACCTGAGACACAGTCATAAATTTCGGAGAAGAATGCTACAAGGATCTCGCGGTCGTCGATTTCAGCTGCACTTTTCGGGAGATTTTCGTACCACCCGACCAAAATAGGCCGAAATCGGTATTTTCGGGCCAGACGATGGCTAGGGTTTGAAATCCGACACGGAACCCGAGACACAGTCATAAATTTAAGAGAAGAATGCTACAAGGATCTCGCGGTCGGTGATTTCGTCTGGGCTTTTCGGGCGATTTTCGTACCACCCGACAAAAATGGGCCGAAATCGGTATTTTCGGGCCAGACGATGGCTAGGGTTTCAAATCTGACACGGAACCCGAGACACAGTCATAAATTTAGGAGAAGAATGCTACAAGGATCTCGCGGTCAGTGATTTCATCTGGACTTTTCGGGCGATTTTCGTACCACCCGACAAAAATGGGCCGAAATCGGTATTTTCGTGCCAGACGGTGGCTAGGGTTTAAAATCCGACACAGAACCCGAGACACAGTCATAAATTTAAGAGAAGAATGCTACAAGGATCTCGCGGTCGTCGATTTCATCTGCACTTTTCGGGCGATTTTTCGTACCACCCGATAAAAATGGGTCGAAATCGGTATTTTCGGGCCTGACGATGGCTAGGGTTTGAAATCTGAGACGGAACGTGAGACACAATCATAAATTTAGGAGAAGAATGCTACAAGGAGCTCGTGGTCGTCGATTTCATCTGGACTTTTCGGGCGATTTTCGTACCACCCGACAAAAATAGGTTGAAATCGGTATTTTTGGGCCACACGATGGCTAGGGTTTAAAATCCGACACGGAACCCGAGACACAGTCATAAATTTAAGAGAAGAATGCTACAAGGATCTCGCGGTTGTCGATTTCATCTGCACTTTTCAGGCGATTTTCGTACCACTCGACAAAAATGGGCCGAAATCGGTATTTTCGGGCCAGACGATGGCTAGGGTTTGAAATCCGACACGGAATCCGAGACACAGTCATAAATTTAGGAGAAGAATGCTACAAGGATCTCGCGGTCAGTGATTTCATCTGGACTTTTCGGGCGATTTTCGTACCACCCGACAAAAATGGGCCGAAATCGGTATTTTCGTGCCAGACGGTGGCTAAGGTTTAAAATCCGACACAGAACCCGAGACACAGTCATAAATTTAAGAGAAGAATGCTACAAGGATCTCGCGGTCGTCGATTTCATCTGCACTTTTCGGGCGATTTTTCGTACCACCCGACAAAAATGGGTCGAAATCGGTATTTTCGGGCCTGACGATGGCTAGGGTTTGAAATCTGAGACGGAACGTGAGACACAATCATAAATTTAGGAGAAGAATGCTACAAGGATCTCGCAGTCGTCGATTTCATCTGCACTTTTCGGGCAATTTTCGTACCACCTAACAAAAATGGGCCGAAATCGGTATTTTCGGGCCAGACGATGGCTAGGGTTTGAAATCCGACACGGAACCCGAGAAACAATCATAAATTTAGGAGAAGAATGCTACAAGGATCTC
>JBBPBP010001074.1:0-14488 GCA_037974735.1 Cicer chorassanicum
GACACAAAATCACTTATTGGATGCACAAGATTGGATAAAAACCCTAATTTGGATTAGAATAACCCAGGAAGGAAGAAAATGACCTAAATGTTCAACCAATGACACAAAATCACTTATTGGATGCACAAGTTCTCATCCAAAAAGGGTTTTTAACCAATCGTGTGCATCCAATAAGTGATTTTGTGTCATTGGTTGAACATTTAGGTCATTTCGTCCTTCGTAGGCTTATTCTAATCCAAATTATGGTTTTTATCCAATCTTGTGCATCCAATAAGTGATTTTGTGTCATTGGTTGAACATTTAGGTCATTATCGTCTTCCCTAGGCTTATTCTCATCCAATTAGGATTTTTAACCAATCTTGTTCATCCAATAAGTGATTTTGTATCATTAGTTGAACATTTAGGTCATTTTCGTCCTCCCTAGACTTATTCTCATCCAATTCGGGTTTTGAACCAATCTTGTGCATCAAATAAGTTATTTTGTGTCCTCGATTCAATATTTAGGTCATTTTCGTCCTGCCTAGGCTTATTCTCATCCCATTAGGGTTTTTAACCAAGCTTGTGTAAGTTTGTGTCATTGGTTGAACATTTAGGTCATTATCGTCCTCCCAAGGCTTATTCCCATCCAATTAGGGTTTTTATCCAATCTTGTGCATCCAATAAGTAATTTTGTCTCATTGGTTGAACATTTAGGTCATTTTCGTCCTCGCTAGGCTTATTCTCATCCAATTAGGGTTTTTAACTAATCTTGTGCATCCAATAAGTACGTTTGTGTCATTGGTTGAACATTTAGGTCATTATCGTCCCCCCTAGGCTTATTCCCGTCCAATTAGGGTTTTTAACCAATCTTGTGCATCCAATAAGTGATTTTATGTCATTGGTTGAACATTTAGGTCATTTTCGTCCTCCTTAGGCATATTCTCATCCAATTGGGGTTTTAAACCAGTCTTGTGCATCCAATAAGTGATTTTGTGTCTTTGATTGAACATTTAGGTCATTATCGTCCTCCCTAGGCTTATTCTCATCCAATTAGGGTTTTTAACCAATCGTGTGCATCAAATAAGTGATTTTGTGTCATTGGTTGAACATTTAGGTCATTTCGTCCTTCCTAGGCTTATTCTAATCCAAATTAGGGTTTTTATCCAATCTTGTGCATCCAATAAGTGATTTTGTGTCATTGGTTGAACATTTAGGTCATTTTCGTCCTTCCTAGGCTTATTCTAATCCAAATTAGGGTTTTTATCCAATCTTGTGCTTCAAACAAGTAATTTTTTGTCATTGGTTGAACATTTAGGTCATTTTCGTCCTCCCTAGGCTTATTCCCATCCAATAAGGGTTTTTAACCAATCTTGTGCATCCATAAAGTGATTTTGTGTCATTGGTTGAACATATAGGTCATTTTCGTCCTCCTTAGGCTTATTCTTATCCAATTATGGTTTTTAACTAATCGTGTACGTCCAATAAGTAATTTTGTGTCATTGGTTGAACATTTAGGCCATTTTCGTCCTCCCTTGGCTTATTCTCATCCAATTAGGGTTTTTATCCAATCTTGTGCATCCAATAAGTAATTTTGTGTCATTGGTTGAACATTTAGGTCATTTTCGTCCTCCCTAGGCTTATTCTAATCCAATTAGGGTTTTTAACCAATCTTGTGCATCCAATAAGTGCGTTTGTGTCATTGGTTGAACATTTAGGCCATTATCGTCCTCCCTAGGCTTATTCCCATCCAATTAGGGTTTTTAACCAATCTTGTGCATCCAATAAGTAATTTTGTTTCATTGGTTGAACATTTAATTCATTTTCGTCCTCCTTAGGCTTATTCTCATCCAATTAGGGTTTTAAACAAATCTTGTGCATCCAATAAGTGATTTTGTGTCTTTGATTGAACATTTAGGTCATTATCGTCCTCCCTAGGCATATTCTAATCCAAATTAGGGTTTTTATCCAATCTTGTGCATCGAATAAGTGATTTTGTGTCATTGGTTGAACATTTAGGTCATTTTCGTCCTTCCTCGGTTATTCTAATCCAAATTAGGGTTTTTATCCAATCTTGTGCATCGAATAAGTGATTTTGTGTCATTGGTTGAACATTTAGGTGATTTTCGTCCTCCCTAGGCTTATTCGCATCCAATTAGGGTTTTTAACCAATCGTGTGCATCCAATAAGTGATTTTGTGTCATTGGTTTAACATTTAGGTCATTTCATCCTTCCTAGACTTATTCTAATCCAAATTAGGGTTTTTATCCAATCTTGTGCATCCAATAAGTGATTTTGTGTCATTGGATGAACATTTAGGTCATTTTCGTCCTTCCTAGGTTATTCTAATCCAAATTAGGGTTTTTATCCAATCTTTTGCATCCAATAACTGATTTTGTGTAATTGGTTGAACATTTAGGCCATTTTCGACCTCCCTAGGCTTATTCTCATCCGATTAGGGTTTTTAACCAATCTTGTGCATCCAATAAGTACGTTTGTATCATTGGTTGAACATTTAGGTCATTATCGTCCTCCCTAGGCTTATTCCCATCCAATTAGGGTTTTTAACCAATCTTGTGCATCCAATAAGTGATTTTGTGTCATTGGTTGAACATTTAGGCCATTTTCGTCCTCCTTAGGCTTATTCTCATCCAATTAGGGTTTTAATCCAATCTTGTGCATCCAATAAGTGATTTTGTGTCATTGGTTGAACATTTAGGTAATTTTCGTCCTCCCTAGGCTTATTCCCATCCAATTAGGGTTTTTAACCAATCTTGTGCATCCAATAAGTGATTTTGTGTCAAGGGTTGAACATTTAAGTCATTTTCGTCCTCCTTAGGCTTATTCTCATCCAATTAGGGTTTTAAACCAATCTTGTGCATCCAATAAGTGATTTTGTGTCTTTGATTGAACATTTAGGTCATTTTCGTCCTCCCTAGGCTTATTCTCATCCAATTAGGGTTTTTAACCAATCCTGTGCATCCAATAATTGATTTTGTGTCATTGGTTAAACATTTAGGTCATTTCGTCCTTCCTAGGCTTATTCTAATCCAAATTAGGGTTTTTATCCAATCTTGTGCATCCAATAAGTGATTTTGTGTCATTGGTTGAACATTTAGGTCATTTTCTTCCTTCCTAGGTTATTCTAATCCAAATTAGGGTTTTTATCCAATCTTGTGCATCCAATAAGAGATTTTGTGTCTTTGATTGAACATCTAGGTTATTATCATCCTCCCTATGCTTATTCTCATCCAATTAGGGTTTTTAACCAATCATGTGCATCCAATAAGTGATTTTGTGTCATTGGTTGAACATTTAGGTCATTTCGTCCTTCCTAGGCATATTCTAATCCAAATTAGGGCTTTTATCCAATCATGTGCATCCAATAAGTGATTTTGTGTCATTGGTTGAATATTTAGGTCATTTTCATCCTTCCTAGGTTATTCTAATCCAAATTAGGGTTTTTATCCAATCTTGTGCATCCAATAAGTGATTTTGTGTCTTTGATTGAATGTTTAGGTCATTATCGTCCTCCCTAGGCTTATTCTGATCCGATTAGGATTTTTAACCAATCTTGTGAATCCAATAAGTACGTTTGTGTCATTGGTTGAACATTTAGGTCATTATCGTCCTCCCTAGGCTTATTCCCATCCAATAAGTGTTTTTAACCAATCTTGTGCATCCAATAAGTGATTTTGTGTCATTGGTTTAACATTTAGGTCATTTTCGTCCTCCTTTGGCTTATTCTCATCCAATTAGGGTTTTTAACCAATCTTGTGCATCCAATAAGTGATTTTGTGTCTTTGGTTGAACATTTAGGTCATTTTCGTACTCCCTAGGCTTATTCTCATCCAATTAGGGTTTTTAACCAATCTTGTGCCTCCAATTAGTGATTTTGCATCATTGGTTGAACATTTAGGTCATTTTCGTCCTTCCTAGGCTTATTCTAATCCAAATTAGGATTTTTAACCAATCTTGTGCATCCAATAAGTGATTTTGTAGCATTGGTTGAACATATAGGTCATTTTCGTCCTCCCTAGGCTTACTCTTATCCAATTAGGGTTTTTAACCAATCTTGTGCGTCCAATAAGTGATTTTGTGTCATTGGTTGAACATTTAGGCCATTTTCGTCCTCCCTAGGCTTATTTTCATCCAATTAGGGTTTTTATCCAATCTTGTGCATCCAATAAGTAATTTTGTGTCATTGGTTGAACATTTAGGTCATTTTCATCCTCCTTAGGCTTATTCTCATCCAATTAGGGTTTTAAACCAATCTTGTGCATCCAATAAGTGATTTTGTGTCTTTGATTGAACATTTAGGTCATTTTCGTCCTCCCTAGGCTTATTCTCATCCAATTAGGGTTTTTAACCAATCATGTGCATCCAATAATTGATTTTGTGTCATTGGTTGAACATTTAGGTCATTTCGTCCTTCCTAGGCTTATTCTAATCCAAATTAGGGTTTTTATCACTTATTGGATGCACAAGATTTGTTTAAAACCCTAATTGGATGAGAATAAGCCTAAGGAGGACGAAAATGAATTAAATGTTCAACCAATGAAACAAAATTACTTATTGGATGCACAAGATTGGTTAAAAACCCTAATTGGATGGGAATAAGCCTAGGGAGGACGATAATGGCCTAAATGTTCAACCAATGACACAAACGCACTTATTGGATGCACAAGATTGGTTAAAAACCCTAATTGGATTAGAATAAGCCTAGGGAGGACGAAAATGACCTAAATGTTCAACCAATGACACAAAATTACTTATTGGATGCACAAGATTGGATAAAAACCCTAATTGGATGAGAATAAGCCAAGGGAGGACGAAAATGGCCTAAATGTTCAACCAATGACACAAAATTACTTATTGGACGTACACGATTAGTTAAAAACCATAATTGGATAAGAATAAGCCTAAGGAGGACGAAAATGACCTATATGTTCAACCAATGACACAAAATCACTTTATGGATGCACAAGATTGGTTAAAAACCCTTATTGGATGGGAATAAGCCTAGGGAGGACGAAAATGACCTAAATGTTCAACCAATGACAAAAAATTACTTGTTTGAAGCACAAGATTGGATAAAAACCCTAATTTGGATTAGAATAAGCCTAGGAAGGACGAAAATGACCTAAATGTTCAACCAATGACACAAAATCACTTATTGGATGCACAAGATTGGATAAAAACCCTAATTTGGATTAGAATAAGCCTAGGAAGGACGAAATGACCTAAATGTTCAACCAATGACACAAAATCACTTATTTGATGCACACGATTGGTTAAAAACCCTAATTGGATGAGAATAAGCCTAGGGAGGACGATAATGACCTAAATGTTCAATCAAAGACACAAAATCACTTATTGGATGCACAAGACTGGTTTAAAACCCCAATTGGATGAGAATATGCCTAAGGAGGACGAAAATGACCTAAATGTTCAACCAATGACATAAAATCACTTATTGGATGCACAAGATTGGTTAAAAACCCTAATTGGACGGGAATAAGCCTAGGGGGGACGATAATGACCTAAATGTTCAACCAATGACACAAACGTACTTATTGGATGCACAAGATTAGTTAAAAACCCTAATTGGATGAGAATAAGCCTAGCGAGGACGAAAATGACCTAAATGTTCAACCAATGAGACAAAATTACTTATTGGATGCACAAGATTGGATAAAAACCCTAATTGGATGGGAATAAGCCTTGGGAGGACGATAATGACCTAAATGTTCAACCAATGACACAAACTTACTTATTGGATGCACAAGCTTGGTTAAAAACCCTAATTGGATGAGAATAAGCCTAGGCAGGACGAAAATGACCTAAATATTGAATCGAGGACACAAAATAACTTATTTGATGCACAAGATTGGTTCAAAACCCGAATTGGATGAGAATAAGTCTAGGGAGGACGAAAATGACCTAAATGTTCAACTAATGATACAAAATCACTTATTGGATGCACAAGATTGGATAAAAACCCTAATTTGGATTAGAATAACCTAGGAAGGACGAAAATTACCTAAATGTTCAACCAATGACTCAAAATCACTTATTGGATGCACAAGATTGGATAAAAACCCTAATTTGGATTAAAATAAGCCTAGGTTGGTTGATAATGACCTAAATGTTCAATCAAAGACACAAAATCACTTATTGGATGCACAAGATTGGTTTAAAACCCTAATTGGATGAGAATAAGCCTAAGGAGGACGAAAATGGTTTAATTGTTCAACCAATGACACAAAATCACTTATTGGACGCACAAGATTGGTTAAAAACCCTAATTGGATGGGAATAAGCCTAGGGTGGACGATAATGGCGTAAATGTTCAGCCAATGACACAAACGTACTTATTGGATGCACAAGATTGGATAAAAACCCTAATTGGATGAGAATAAGCCTAGGGAGGACGAAAATGACCTAAATGTTCAACCAATGACAAAAAATTACTTATTGGATGCACAAGATTGGATAAAAACCCTAATTGGATGAGAATAAGCCAAGGGAGGACGAAAATGTCCTAAATGTTCAACCAATGACACAAAATTACTTATTGGACGTACAAGATTAGTTACAAACCCTAATTGGATAAGAATAAGCCTAAGGAGGACGAAAATGACCTATATGTTCAACCAATGACACAAAATTACTTTATGGATGCACAAGATTGGTTAAAAACCCTAATTGGATGGGAATAAGCCTAGGGAGGACGATAATGACCTAAATGTCCAACCAATGACAAAAACGTACTTGTTGGATGCACAAGATTGGTTAAAAACCCTAATTGGATGAGAATAAGCCTAGGGAGGACGAAAATGACCTAAATGTTAAACCAATGACACAAAATAACTTATCCGATGCACAAGATTGTTTAAAAACCCTAATTGGATGAGAATAAGCCTAGGAAGGACGAAAATGACTTAAATGTTGAACCAAGGACACATAATCACTTATTGGATGCACAAGATTGGTTAAAAACCCTAATTGGATGAGAATAAGCCTAGGGAGGACGAAAATGACCTAAATGTTCAACTAATGATACAAAATCACTTATTGGTTGCACAAGATTGGTTAAAAATACTAATTGGATGAGAATAAGCCTAGGGAAGACGATAATGACCTAAATGTTCAACCAATGACACAAAATCACTTATTGGATGCATAAGATTTGATTAAGACCCTAATTGGATGAGAATAAGCCTAAGGAGGACGAAAATGACAAAAATGTTCAACCAATGACACAAAATCAATTATTGGATGCACAAGATTGGTTAAAAACCCTAATTGGATGGGAATAAGCCTAGGGAGGACGATAATGACCTAAATGTTCAACCAATGACACAAACGTACTTATTGGATGCACAAGATTGGTTAAAAACCCTAATTGGATGAGAATAAGCCTAGGGAGGACGAAAATGACCTAAATGTTCAACCAATGACACAAAATTACTTATTGGATGCACAAGATTGGTTAAAAACCCTAATTGGACGAGAATAAGCCTAGGGAGGACGAAAATGACCTAAATGTTCAACCAATGACACAAAATCACTTATTCGATGCACAAGATTGGTTAAAAACCCTAATTGGACGAGAATAAGCCTAAGGAGGACGAAAATGACCTAAATGTTCAACCAATGACACAAATGTACTTATTGGATGCACAAGATTGGTTAAAAACCCTAATTGGACGAGAATAAGCCTAAGGAGGATGAAAATGACCTAAATGTTCAACCAATGACACAAATGTACTTATTGGATGCACAAGATTGGTTAAAAACCCTAATTGGACGAGAATAAGCCTTGGGAGGACGAAAATGACATAAATGTTCGACCAATGACACAAATGTACTTATTGGATGCACAAGATTGGTTAAAAACCCTAATTGGACGAGAATAAGCCTTGGGAGGACGAAAATGACATAAATGTTCGACCAATGACACAAATTGATGAGGAACTAGAATGCATAACAAAGGAAGGAAGCATAGAAGATATTCAAGGTCTTGGAACTCCAATGACAAGAGCAAGGTCAAAGAAGGCAAAGGAGGTTCTAAATAACTTGATAACCACTTTATTTGAAACAAGTACAACTCATGAAGACTTGAAGCCCAAGATAGTCAATTGCTTAATCCAAATTGAAGAAGCTAAGGAATGAAGGCTGATTCTATGTGTTATCAAATTTTAATATTAGTTTTAATTAAAGTAGTAGATTGAATTAGTAAGAAATTTGGGTCTAATTGACAAAACTTCAGTTGGGCCAAATTTAAATAACTTGTAAGGAGGTGCCACTATAAAAGGCAAACTCTTATCTTTTTTTAGGGGATTTTTTAGAACATTATTTTTGTGAGGCTTTTTGCTCTCTAGAGTTCTTGAACGAATTCAATTTGAACTTATCAAGGGTCTTAATCCTTGTGGCGTTCTTTTTTGGCTTATCAATCCCTAGATTGTGGCGCCATTCTGTTCTTGGTTCTTTTTATTGAATAATAATAAGTTTGAGTTTCCTTTACATCAAACCCTAATACACATATTGTGCCAATTTTCGTGTTCAGTAACCTGTTACCATATCTCGAGTTCTACACACTTGTTTTCGGAGATTCAACATCCTAATTCGCGTTTCAGAACGTCATCTTTCACCTCGTTTTGGAATCGGCCGATTCTGAGGTTCGTAGCTCCGATTATCGCGTCCTCCAGCAATACGCGATTTTGGATCCAATCCGTAAGTTTCCAACCTAGAACGATCCTTATAGTTTTCAAGACAAACAAATTCATATCAATTATCGTCCTCCCTAGGCTTATTCTCATCCAATTAGGGTTTTTAACAAATCGTGTGCATCCAATAAGTGATTTTGTGTCATTGGTTGAACATTTAGGTCATTTCGCCCTTCCTAGGCTTAATCTAATCAAAATTAGGGTTTTTATCCAATCTTGTGCATCCAAGAAGTGATTTTGTGTCATTGGTTGAACATTTAGTTCATTTTTGTCCTTCCTAGGTGATTCTAATCCAAATTAGGGTTTTTATCCAATCTTGTGCATCCAATAAGTGATTTTGTGTCATTGGTTGAACATTTAGGTCATTTTCGTCCTTCCTAGGCTTATTCTAATCCAAATTAGGGTTTTTATTCAATCTTGTGCATCCAATAAGTGATTTTGTGTCATTGGTTGAACATTTAGGTCATTATCGTCTTCCCTAGGCTTATTCTCATCCAATTAGGATTTTGTAACCAATCTTGTTCATCCAATAAGTGATTTTGTATCATTAGTTGAACATTTAGGTCATTTTCGTCCTCCCTAGACTTATTCTCATCCAATTCGGGTTTTTAACCAATCTTGTGCATCCAATAAGTGATTTTGTGTCATTGGTTGAACATTTAGGTCATTATCGTCCTCCGTAGGCTTATTCCCATCCAATTTGGGTTTTTAACAAATCTTGTGCATCCAATAAGTGATTTTGTGTCATTGGTTGAACATTTAGGTCATTATCGTCCTTCCTAGGCTTATTCTAATCCAAATTAGGGTTTTTATTCAATCTTGTGCATCCAATAAGTGATTTTGTGTCATTGGTTGAACATTTAGGTCATTATCGTCCTCCGTAGGCTTATTCTCATCCAATTAGGGTTTTTAACCTATCTTGTGCATCCAATAAATACGTTTGTGTCATTGTTTGAACATTGAGGCCATTATCGTCCTCCCTAGGCTTATTCCCATCCAATTAGGGGTTTTAACCAATCTTGTGCATCCAATAAGTGATTTTGTGTCATGGGTTGAACATTTAAGTCATTTTCGTCCTTCTTAGGCTTATTCACATCCAATTAGGGTCTTAAACCAATCTTGTGCATCCAATAAGTGATTTTGTGTCTTTGATTGAACATTTAGGTCATTATCGTCTTCCCTAGGCTTATTCTCATCCAATTAGTATTTTTAACCAATCTTGTGCATCCAATAAGTGATTTTGTATCATTAGTTGAACATTTAGGTCATTTTCGTCCTCCCTAGGCTTATTCTCATCCAATTAGGGTTTTTAACCAATCTTGTGCATCCAATAAGTGATTATGTGTCCTTGGTTCAACATTTAAGTCATTTTCGTCCTTCCTAGGCTTATTCTCATCCAATTAGGGTTTTTAAACAATCTTGTGCATCGGATAAGTTATTTTGTGTCATTGGTTTAACATTTAGGTCATTTTCGTCCTCCCTAGGCTTATTCTCATCCAATTAGGGTTTTTAACCAATCTTGTGCATCCAACAAGTACGTTTTTGTCATTGGTTGGACATTTAGGTCATTATCGTCCTCCCTAGGCTTATTCCCATCCAATTAGGGTTTTTAACCAATCTTGTGCATCCATAAAGTAATTTTGTGTCATTGGTTGAACATATAGGTCATTTTCGTCCTCCTTAGGCTTATTCTTATCCAATTAGGGTTTGTAACTAATCTTGTACGTCCAATAAGTAATTTTGTGTCATTGGTTGAACATTTAGGACATTTTCGTCCTCCCTTGGCTTATTCTCATCCAATTAGGGTTTTTATCCAATCTTGTGCATCCAATAAGTAATTTTTTGTCATTGGTTGAACATTTAGGTCATTTTCGTCCTCCCTAGGCTTATTCTCATCCAATTAGGGTTTTTATCCAATCTTGTGCATCCAATAAGTACGTTTGTGTCATTGGCTGAACATTTACGCCATTATCGTCCACCCTAGGCTTATTCCCATCCAATTAGGGTTTTTAACCAATCTTGTGCGTCCAATAAGTGATTTTGTGTCATTGGTTGAACAATTAAACCATTTTCGTCCTCCTTAGGCTTATTCTCATCCAATTAGGGTTTTAAACCAATCTTGTGCATCCAATAAGTGATTTTGTGTCTTTGATTGAACATTTAGGTCATTATCAACCAACCTAGGCTTATTTTAATCCAAATTAGGGTTTTTATCCAATCTTGTGCATCCAATAAGTGATTTTGAGTCATTGGTTGAACATTTAGGTAATTTTCGTCCTTCCTAGGTTATTCTAATCCAAATTAGGGTTTTTATCCAATCTTGTGCATCCAATAAGTGATTTTGTATCATTAGTTGAACATTTAGGTCATTTTCGTCCTCCCTAGACTTATTCTCATCCAATTCGGGTTTTGAACCAATCTTGTGCATCAAATAAGTTATTTTGTGTCCTCGATTCAATATTTAGGTCATTTTCGTCCTGCCTAGGCTTATTCTCATCCAATTAGGGTTTTTAACCAAGCTTGTGCATCCAATAAGTAAGTTTGTGTCATTGGTTGAACATTTAGGTCATTATCGTCCTCCCAAGGCTTATTCCCATCCAATTAGGGTTTTTATCCAATCTTGTGCATCGAATAAGTGATTTTGTGTCATTGGTTGAATATTTAGGTCATTATCGTCCTCCCTAGGCTTATTCTCATCCAATTAGGGTTTTTAACCAATCGTGTGCATCCAACAAGTGATTATGTGTCATTGGTTGAACATTTAGGTCATTTCGTCCTTCCTAAGCATATTTTAATCCAAATTAGGGTTTTTATCCAATCTTGTGCATCCAATAAGTGATTTTGTGTCATTGGTTGAACATTTAGGTCATTTTCGTCCTTCCTGGGTTATTCTAATCCAAAATAGGGTTTTTATCCAATCTTGTGCATCCAATAAGTGATTTTGTGTCATTGGTTGAACATTTAGGTCATTTTCATCCTCCCTAGGCTTATTCTCATCCAATTAGGGTTTTTAACCAATCGTGTGCATCCAATAGGTCATTTTGTGTCATTGGTTGAACATTTAGGTCATTTCGTCCTTCCTAGGCTTATTCTAATCCAAATTAGGGTTTTTATCCAATATTGTGCATCCAATTTGGGTTTTTAACCAATCGTGTGCATCCCATAAGTGATTCTGTGTCATTGGTTGAACATTTAGGTCATTTCGTCCTTCGTAGGCTTATTCTAATCCAAATTAGGGTTTTTTATCCAGTCTTGTGCATCCAATAAGTGATTTTGTGTCATTGGTTGAACATTTAGGTCATTTTCGTCCTCCCTAGGCTCTTTCTCATCCGATTAGGGTTTTTAACCAATCTTGTGCATCCAATAAGTACGTTGGTGTCATTGGTTGAACATTTAGGTCATTATCGTCTTTCCTAGTCTTATTCCCATCCAATTAGGGTTTTTAACCAATCTTGTGCATCCAATAAGTGGTTTTTTGTCATTGGTTGAACATTTTGGTCATTTTCGTCCTCCTTAGGCTTATTCTCATCCAATTAGGGTTTTAATCGAATCTTGTGCATCTAATAAGTGATTTTCTGTCTTTGATTGAACATTTAGGTCATTATCGTCCTCCCTAGGCTTATTCTCATCCAATTAGGGTTTTTAACCAATCGTGTGCATCTAATAAGTGATTTTCTGTCTTTGATTGAACATTTAGGTCATTATCGTCCTCCCTAGGCTTATTCTCATCCAATTAGGGTTTTTAACCAATCGTGTGCATCCAATAAGTGATTTTGTGTCATTGGTTGAACATTTAGGTCATTTCGTCCTTCCTATTCATATTCTAATCCAAATTAGGGTTTTTATCCAATCTTGTGCATCCAATAAGTGATTTTGTGTCATTGGTTGAACATTTAGGTCATTTTCGTCCTCCGTAGGCTTATTCTCATCCGATTAGGGTTTTTAACCAATCTTGTGAATCCAATAAATGATTTTGTGTCATTGATTGAACATTTAGGTAATTTTCGTCCTCCCAAGGCTTATTCTCGACCAATTAGGGTTTTTAACCAATCTTGTGCATCCAATAAGTACCTTTGTGTCATTGGTTGAACATTTAGGTCACTATCGTCCTCCCTAGGCTTATTCCCATCCAATAAGTGTTTTTAACCAATCTTGTGCATCCAATAAGGGATTTTGTGTCATTGGTTGAACATTTAGGTCATTTTCGTCCTCCTTTGGCTTATTCTCATTCAATTAGGGTTTTTAACCAATCGTTTGTATCCAATAAGTGATTTTGTGTCTTTGGTTGAACATTTAGGTCATTTTCGTCCTCCCTATGCTTATTCTCATCCGATTAGGGTTTTTAACGAATCTTGTGCATCCAATAAGCACGTTTGTGTCATTGGTTGACCATTTAGGTCATTATCGTACTCCCTAGGCTTATTCCCATCCAATTAGGGTTTTTAACCAATCTTGTGCATCCAATAAGTGATTTTTTGTCATTGGTTGAACATTTTGGTCATTTTCGTCCTCCTTAGGCTTATTCTCATCCAATTAGGGTTTTAATCGAAACTTGTGCATCTAATAAGTGATTTTGTGTCTTTGATTGACCATTTAGGTCATTATCGTCCTCCCTAGGCTTATTCTCATCCAATTAGGGTTTTTAACCAATCGTGTGCATCCAATAAGTGATTTTGTGTCATTGGTTGAACATTTAGGTCATTTCGTCCTTCCTAGGTATATTCTAATCCAAATTAGGGTTTTTATCCAATCTTGTGCATCCAATAAGTGATTTTGTGTCATTGGTTGAACATTTAGGTCATTTTCTTCCTTCCTGGGTTATTCTAATCCAAATTAGGGTTTTTATCCAATCTTGTGCATCCAATAAGTGATTTTGTGTCATTGGTTGAACATTTAGGTCATTTTCGTCCTCCGTAGGCTTATTCTAATCCAATTAGGGTTTTAACCCAATCTTGTGCATCCAATAAGTGATTTTGTGTCTTTGATTGAACATTTAGGTCATTATCATCCTCCCTAGGCTTATTCTCATCCAATTTGGGTTTTTAACCAATCGTGTGCATCCCATAAGTGATTTTGTGTCATTGGTTGAACATTTAGGTCATTTCGTCCTTCGTAGGCTTAATCTAATCCAAATTAGGGTTTTTATCCAATCTTGTGCATCCAATAAGTTATTTTGTGTCATTGATTGAACATTTAGGCTTAATCTAATCCAAATTGGATGAGAATAAGCCTAAGGAGGACGAAAATGACCTAAATGTTCAACCAATGACACAAAATCACTTATTGGATGCACAAGATTGGTTAAAAACCCTAATTGGATTGGAATAAGCCTATGGAGGACGATAATGACCTAAATGGTCAACCAATGACACAAACGTACTTATTGGATGCACAAGATTGGTTTAAAACCCTAATTCGATGAGAATAAGCTTAAGGAGGACGAAAATGACTTAAATAATCAACCAATGACACAAAATCACTTATTGGATGCACAAGATTGGTTAAAAACCCTAATTGGATGGGAATAAGCCTAGGGAGGACGACAATGGCCTAAATGTTCGACCAATGACACAAACATAGTTATTGGATGCACAAGATTGGATAAAAACCCTAATTGGATGAGAATAAGCCAAGGGAGGACGAAAATGGCCTAAATGTTCAACCAATGACAAAATTACTTATTGGACGTACAAGATTAGTTAAAAACCCTAATTGGATAAGAATAAGCCTAAGGAGGACGAAAATGACCTATATGTTCAATCAATGACACAAAATTACTT
>JBBPBP010001075.1:0-14478 GCA_037974735.1 Cicer chorassanicum
AGCCTAGGGAGGACGAAAATGATCTAAATGTTCAACCAATGACACAAAATCACTTATTGGATCCACATGATTGGTTAAAAACTCTAATGGCATTAGAATAAGCCTAGGGAGGACGAAAATAACCTAAATGTTCAACCAATGACACAAAATCACTTATTGGATGCTCAAGATTGGTTAAAAATCCTAATCGGATTAGAATAAGCCTATGGAGGACGAAAATGACCTTAATATTCAACCAATGACACAAAATGACTTATTAGATGCACAAGATTGGTTAAAACCCCTAATTGGATTAGAATAAGCCTAGGGAGGATGAAAATGACCTAAATGTTCAACCAATGACACTAAATCACTAATTCGATGCACAAGATTGGTTCAAAACCCTAATAGGATTAGAATAAGCCTAGGGAGGATGAAAATGGCCTAAATGTTCAACCAATGACACAAAATGACTTATTGTATGCACTAGATTGGTTAAAAACCCTAATTGGATTAGAATAAGCCTAGGGCGGACAAAAATGACCTAAATAATCAACCAATAACACAAAATCACTTATTGGATTCACAAGATTGGTTAAAAACCCTAATTGGATTAGAATAAGCTTAGGGATGACGAAATTGACCTAAATGTTCAACCAATGACACAAACAAACTTATTGGATGCACAACATTGGTTAAAAACCCTAATTAGATTAAAATAAGCCTATGGAGGACGAAAATGACCTAAATGTTCAACCAATGATACATAATCACTTATTGGATGCACAAGAATGGTTAAAAACCCTAATTGAATTAGAATAAGCCTAGGGAGGACGAAAATGATCTAAATGTTCAACCAATGATATCAAATCACTTATTGGATGCACAAGATTGGTTAAAAACCGTAATTGGATTAGAATAAGCCTAAGGAGGACGAAAATGATCTAAATGTTCAACCAATGATACAAAATTACTTATTAGATGCACAAGAATGGTTTAAAACCCTAATTGGATTAGAATAAGCCTAGGGAGGACGAAAATGACATAATGTTCAACCAATGACACAAAAACACTTATTGGATGCACAAGATAGATTAAAAACCCTAATTGGATGGGAATAAGCCTAGGGAGGACAAAAATGATCTAAATGTTCAACCAATGACACAAAATCACTTATTGGATGCACAAGATTGGTTAAAAACCGTAATTGGATTAAAATAAGCCTAGGGAGGACGAAAATGATCTAAATGTTCAACCAATGATACAAAATCACTTATTGGATGCACAAGAATGGTTTAAAACCCTAATTGGATTAGAATAAGCGTAGGGAGGACGAAAACGAAATAAATGTTCAACCAATGACACAAAATCACTTATTGGATCCACATGATTGGTTAAAAACCCTAATGGCATTAGAATAAGCCTAGGGAGGACGAAAATAACCTAAATGTTCAACCAATGACACAAAATCACTTATTGGATGCTCAAGATTGGTTAAAAATCCTAATCGGATTAGAATAAGCCTATGGAGGACGAAAATGACCTAAATGTTCAACCATTTTCACAAAATTACTTATTGTATGCACAAGATTGGTTAAAACCCTAATTGGATTAGAATAAGCCTAGGGAGCAAGAAATTGACCTTAATATTCAACCAATGACACAAAATGACTTATTAGATGCACAAGATTGGTTAAAACCCCTAATTGGATTAGAATAAGCCTAGGGAGGATGAAAATGACCTAAATGTTCAACCAATGACACAAAATCACTAATTCGATGCACAAGATTGGTTCAAAACACTAATAGGATTAGAATAAGCCTAGGGAGGATGAAAATGACCTAAATGTTCAACCAATGACACAAAATCACTTATTCGATGCACTAGATTGGTTAAAAACCCTAATTGGATTAGAATAAGCCTAGGGCGGACAAAAATGACCTAAATAATCAACCAATAACACAAAATCACTTATTGGATTCACAAGATTGGTTAAAAACCTTAATTGGATTAGAATAAGCTTAGGGATGACGAAATTGACCTAAATGTTCAACCAATGACACAAACAAACTTATTGGATGCACAAGATTGGTTAAAAACCCTAATTAGATTAAAATAAGCCTATGGAGGACGAAAATGACCTAAATGTTCAACCAATGATACATAATCACTTATTGGATGCACAAGAATGGTTAAAAACCATAATTGAATTAGAATAAGCCTAGGGAGGACGAAAATGATCTAAATGTTCAACCAATGACATAAAATCACTTATTGGATGCACAAGATTGGTTAAAAACCCTAATTGGTTTAGAATAAGCCTAGGGAGGACGAAATTGACCTAAATGTTCAACCAATTATACAAACGAACTTATTGGATGCACAAGATTGGTTAAAAACTCTAATTGGATTTGAATAAGCCTAGGGAGGACGAAAATGACCTAAATGTTCAATCAATGACAAAAAATCACTTATTGGATGCACATGATTGGTTAAAAACCCTAATTGGATTAGAATAAGCCTAGGGAGGACGAAAATGACCTAAATGTTCAACCAATGACACAAAATCACTTATTGGATGCACATGATTGGTTAAAAACCCTAATTGGATTAGAATAAGCCTAGGGAAGACGAAAATGACCTAAATGTTCAACCAATGACACAAAATCACTTATTGGATGCACAAGATTGGTTAAAAACCCTAATTGGATTAGAATAAGCCTAGGGAGGACGAAATTGACCTAAATGTTCAACCAATGACACAAAATCACTTATTGTATGCACAAGATTGGTTAAAAACCCTAATTGGATTAGAATAAGCCTAGGGAGGACGAAAATGATCTAAATGTTCAACCAATGACACAAAATCACTTATTGGATCCAAATGATTGGTTAAAAACTCTAATGGCATTAGAATAAGCCTAGGGAGGACGAAAATAACCTAAATGTTCAACCAATGACACAAAATCACTTATTGGATGCTCAAGATTGGTTAAAAATCCTAATCGGATTAGAATAAGCCTATGGAGGACGAAAATGACCTAAATGTTCAACCATTTTCACAAAATTACTTATTGTATGCACAAGATTGGTTAAAACCCTAATTGGATTAGAATAAGCCTAGGGAGCACGAAATTGACCTTAATATTCAACCAATGACACAAAATGACTTATTAGATGCACAAGATTGGTTAAAACCCCTAATTGGATTAGAATAAGCCTAGGGAGGATGAAAATGACCTAAATGTTCAACCAATGACACAAAATCACTTATTGGATGCACAAGATTGGTTAAAAACCCTAATTGGATTAGAATAAGCCTAGGGAGGACGAAAATGACCTAAATGTTCAACCAATGACACAAAATCACTTATTGGATGCATAAGATTGGTTAAAAACCCTAATTGGATTAGAATAAGCCTAGGGAGGACGAAAATGACCTAAATGTTCAACCAATGACACAAAATCACTTATTGGATGCACAAGATTGGTTAAAAACCCTAATTGGATTAGAATAAGCCTAGGGAGGATGAAATTGACATAAATGTTCAACCAATGACACAAACGTACTTATTGGATGCAGAAGCTTGGTCAAAAACCCTAATTAGATTAAAATGAGCCTAGGGAGGACGAAAATGGCCTAAATGTTCAACCAATGATACAAAATCACTTATTGGATGCACAAGAATGGTTTAAAACCCTAATTGGATTAGAATAAGCCTAGGGAAGACGAAAATGGCCTAAATGTTCAACCAATGACTTAAAATCACTTATTGGATGCACAAGATTCGTTAAAAACCGTAATTGGATTAGAATAAGCCTAGGGAGGACGAAAATGATCTAAATGTTCAACCAATGATACAAAATCACTTATTGGATGCACAAGAATGGTTTAAAACCCTAATTGGATTAGAATAAGCCTAGGGAGGACGAAAATGACATAATGTTCAACCAATGACACAAAAACACTTATTGGATGCACAAGATAGATTAAAAACCCTAATTGGATGGGAATAAGCCTAGGGAGGACAAAAATGATCTAAATGTTCAACCAATGACACAAAATCACTTATTGGATGCACAAGATTGGTTAAAAACCGTAATTGGATTAGAATAAGCCTAGGGAGGACGAAAATGATCTAAATGTTCAACCAATGATACAAAATCACTTATTGGATGCACAAGAATGGTTTAAAACCCTAATTGGATTAGAATAAGCGTAGGGAGGACGAAAACGAAATAAATGTTCAACCAATGACACAAAATCACTTATTGGATCCACATGATTGGTTAAAAACTCTAATGGCATTAGAATAAGCCTAGGGAGGACGAAAATAACCTAAATGTTCAACCAATGACACAAAATCACTTATTGGATGCTCAAGATTGGTTAAAAATCCTAATCGGATTAGAATAAGCCTATGGAGGACGAAAATGACCTTAATATTCAACCAATGACACAAAATGACTTATTAGATGCACAAGATTGGTTAAAACCCCTAATTGGATTAGAATAAGCCTAGGGAGGATGAAAATGACCTAAATGTTCAACCAATGACACTAAATCACTTATTCGATGCACAAGATTGGTTCAAAACCCTAATAGGATTAGAATAAGCCTAGGGAGGACGAAAATGGCCTAAATGTTCAACCAATGACACAAAATGACTTATTGTATGCACTAGATTGATTAAAAACCCTAATTGGATTAGAATAAGCCTAGGGCGGACAAAAATGACCTAAATAATCAACCAATAACACAAAATCACTTATTGGATTCACAAGATTGGTTAAAAACCCTAATTGGATTAGAATAAGCTTAGGGATGACGAAATTGACCTAAATGTTCAACCAATGACACAAACAAACTTATTGGATGCACAAGATTGGTTAAAAACCCTAATTAGATTAAAATAAGCCTATGGAGGACGAAAATGACCTAAATGTTCAACCAATGATACATAATCACTTATTGGATGCACAAGAATGGTTAAAAACCCTAATTGAATTAGAATAAGCCTAGGGAGGACGAAAATGATCTAAATGTTCAACCAATGACATAAAATCACTTATTGGATGCACAAGATTGGTTAAAAACCGTAATTGGATTAGAATAACCCTAAGGAGGACGAAAAGGATCTAAATGTTCAACCAATGATACAAAATCACTTATTAGATGCACAAGAATGGTTTAAAACCCTAATTGGATTAGAATAAGCCTAGGGAGGACGAAAATGACATAATGTTCAACCAATGACACAAAAACACTTATTGGATGCACAAGATAGATTAAAAACCCTAATTGGATGGGAATAAGCCTAGGGAGGACAAAAATGATCTAAATGTTCAACCAATGACACAAAATCACTTATTGGATTCACAAGATTGGTTAAAAACCGTAATTGGATTAAAATAAGCCTAGGGAGGACGAAAATGATCTAAATGTTCAACCAATGATACAAAATAACTTATTGGATGCACAAGAATGGTTTAAAACCCTAATTGGATTAGAATAAGCGTAGGGAGGACGAAAACGAAATAAATGTTCAACCAATGACACAAAATCACTTATTGGATCCACATGATTGGTTAAAAACTCTAATGGCATTAGAATAAGCCTAGGGAGGACGAAAATAACCTAAATGTTCAACCAATGACACAAAATCACTTATTGGATGCTCAAGATTGGTTAAAAATCCTAATCGGATTAGAATAAGCCTATGGAGGACGAAAATGACCTAAATGTTCAACCATTTTCACAAAATTACTTATTGTATGCACAAGATTGGTTAAAACCCTAATTGGATTAGAATAAGCCTAGGGAGCACGAAATTGACCTTAATATTCAACCAATGACACAAAATGACTTATTAGATGCACAAGATTGGTGAAAACCCCTAATTGGATTAGAATAAGCCTAGGGAGGATGAAAATGACCTAAATGTTCAACCAATGACACAAAATGACTTATTAGATGCACAAGATTGGTTCAAAACCCTAATAGGATTAGAATAAGCCTAGGGAGGACGAAAATGGCCTAAATGTTCAACCAATGACACAAAATGACTTATTGTATGCACTAGATTGGTTAAAAACCCTAATTGGATTAGAATAAGCCTAGGGCGGACAAAAATGACCTAAATAATCAACCAATAACACAAAATCATTTATTGGATTCACAAGATTGGTTAAAAACCCTAATTGGATTAGAATAAGCTTAGGGATGACGAAATTGACCTAAATGTTCAACCAATGACACAAACAAACTTATTCGATGCACAAGATTGGTTAAAAACCCTAATTAGATTAAAATAAGCCTATGGAGGACGAAAATGACCTAAATGTTCAACCAATGATACATAATCACTTATTGGATGCACAAGAATGGTTAAAAACCATAATTGAATTAGAATAAGCCTAGGGAGGACGAAAATGATCTAAATGTTCAACCAATGACATAAAATCACTTATTGGATGCACAAGATTGGTTAAAAACCCTAATTGGTTTAGAATAAGCCTAGGGAGGACGAAATTGACCTAAATGTTCAACCAATTATACAAACGAACTTATTGGATGCACAAGATTGGTTAAAAACTCTAATTGGATTTGAATAAGCCTAGGGAGGACGAAAATGACCTAAATGTTCAATCAATGACAAAAAATCACTTATTGGATGCACATGATTGGTTAAAAACCCTAATTGGATTAGAATAAGCCTAGGGAGGACGAAAATGACCTAAATGTTCAACCAATGACACAAAATCACTTATTGGATGCACATGATTGGTTAAAAACCCTAATTGGATTAGAATAAGCCTAGGGAAGACGAAAATGACCTAAATGTTCAACCAATGACACAAAATCACTTATTGGATGCACAAGATTGGTTAAAAACCCTAATTGGATTAGAATAAGCCTAGGGAGGACGAAATTGACCTAAATGTTCAACCAATGACACAAAATCACTTATTGTATGCACAAGATTGGTTAAAAACCCTAATTGGATTAGAATAAGCCTAGGGAGGACGAAAATGATCTAAATGTTCAACCAATGACACAAAATCACTTATTGGATCCAAATGATTGGTTAAAAACTCTAATGGCATTAGAATAAGCCTAGGGAGGACGAAAATAACCTAAATGTTCAACCAATGACACAAAATCACTTATTGGATGCTCAAGATTGGTTAAAAATCCTAATCGGATTAGAATAAGCCTATGGAGGACGAAAATGACCTAAATGTTCAACCAATTTCACAAAATTACTTATTGTATGCACAAGATTGGTTAAAAACCCTAATTGGATTAAAATAAGCCTAGGGAGCACGAATTTGACCTAAATGTTCAAGCAATGACACAAAATGACTTATTAGATGCACAAGATTGGTTAAAACCCCTAATTGGATTAGAATAAGCCTAGGGAGGATGAAAATGACCTAAATGTTCAACCAATGACACAAAATCACTTATTCGATGCACAAGATTGGTTCAAAACCCTAATAGGATTAGAATAACCCTAGGGAGGACGAAAATGGCCTAAATGTTCAACCAATGACACAAAATGACTTATTGTATGCACTAGAATGGTTAAAAACCCTAATTGGATTAGAATAAGCCTAGGGCGGACAAAAATGACCTAAATAATCAACCAATAACACAAAATCACTTATTGGATTCACAAGATTGGTTAAAAACCCTAATTGGATTAGAATAAGCTTAGGGATGACGAAATTGACCTAAATGTTCAACCAATGACACAAACAAACTTATTGGATGCACAAGATTGGTTAAAAACCCTAATTAGATTAAAATAAGCCTATGGAGGACGAAAATGACCTAAATGTTCAACCAATGATACATAATCACTTATTGGATGCACAAGAATGGTTAAAAACCCTAATTGAATTAGAATAAGCCTAGGGAGGACGAAAATGACATAATGTTCAACCAATGACACAAAAACACTTATTGGATGCACAAGATAGATTAAAAACCCTAATTGGATGGGAATAAGCCTAGGGAGGACAAAAATGATCTAAATGTTCAACCAATGACACAAAATCACTTATTGGATGCACAAGATTGGTTAAAAACCGTAATTGGATTAAAATAAGCCTAGGGAGGACGAAAATGATCTAAATGTTCAACCAATGATACAAAATCACTTATTGGATGCACAAGAATGGTTTAAAACCCTAATTGGATTAGAATAAGCATAGGGAGGACGAAAACGAAATAAATGTTCAACCAATGACACAAAATCACTTATTGGATCCACATGATTGGTTAAAAACTCTAATGGCATTAGAATAAGCCTAGGGAGGACGAAAATAACCTAAATGTTCAACCAATGACACAAAATCACTTATTGGATGCTCAAGATTGGTTAAAAATCCTAATCGGATTAGAATAAGCCTATGGAGGACGAAAATGACCTAAATGTTCAACCATTTTCACAAAATTACTTATTGTACGCACAAGATTGGTTAAAACCCTAATTGGATTAGAATAAGCCTAGGGAGCAAGAAATTGACCTTAATATTCAACCAATGACACAAAATGACTTATTAGATGCACAAGATTGGTTAAAACCCCTAATTGGATTAGAATAAGCCTAGGGAGGATGAAAATGACCTAAATGTTCAACCAATGACACAAAATCACTAATTCGATGCACAAGATTGGTTCAAAACACTAATAGGATTAGAATAAGCCTAGGGAGGATGAAAATGACCTAAATGTTCAACCAATGACACAAAATCACTTATTCGATGCACTAGATTGGTTAAAAACCCTAATTGGATTAGAATAAGCCTAGGGCGGACAAAAATGACCTAAATAATCAACCAATAACACAAAATCACTTATTGGATTCACAAGATTGGTTAAAAACCTTAATTGGATTAGAATAAGCTTAGGGATGACGAAATTGACCTAAATGTTCAACCAATGACACAAACAAACTTATTGGATGCACAAGATTGGTTAAAAACCCTAATTAGATTAAAATAAGCCTATGGAGGACGAAAATGACCTAAATGTTCAACCAATGATACATAATCACTTATTGGATGCACAAGAATGGTTAAAAACCCTAATTGAATTAGAATAAGCCTAGGGAGGACGAAAATGATCTAAATGTTCAACCAATGACATAAAATCACTTATTGGATGCACAAGATTGGTTAAAAACCGTAATTGGATTAGAATAACCCTAAGGAGGACGAAAAGGATCTAAATGTTCAACCAATGATACAAAATCACTTATTAGATGCACAAGAATGGTTTAAAACCCTAATTGGATTAGAATAAGCCTAGGGAGGACGAAAATGACATAATGTTCAACCAATGACACAAAAACACTTATTGGATGCACAAGATAGATTAAAAACCCTAATTGGATGGGAATAAGCCTAGGGAGGACAAAAATGATCTAAATGTTCAACCAATGACACAAAATCACGTATTGGATTCACAAGATTGGTTAAAAACCGTAATTGGATTAAAATAAGCCTAGGGAGGACGAAAATGATCTAAATGTTCAACCAATGATACAAAATCACTTATTGGATGCACAAGAATGGTTTAAAACCCTAATTGGATTAGAATAAGCGTAGGGAGGACGAAAACGAAATAAATGTTCAACCAATGACACAAAATCACTTATTGGATCCACATGATTGGTTAAAAACTCTAATGGCATTAGAATAAGCCTAGGGAGGACGAAAATAACCTAAATGTTCAACCAATGACACAAAATCACTTATTGGATGCTCAAGATTGGTTAAAAATCCTAATCGGATTAGAATAAGCCTATGGAGGACGAAAATGACCTAAATGTTCAACCATTTTCACAAAATTACTTATTGTATGCACAAGATTGGTTAAAACCCTAATTGGATTAGAATAAGCCTAGGGAGCACGAAATTGACCTTAATATTCAACCAATGACACAAAATGACTTATTAGATGCACAAGATTGGTTAAAACCCCTAATTGGATTAGAATAAGCCTAGGGAGGATGAAAATGACCTAAATATTCAACCAATGACACAAAATGACTTATTAGATGCACAAGATTGGTTCAAAACCCTAATAGGATTAGAATAAGCCTAGGGAGGACGAAAATGGCCTAAATGTTCAACCAATGACACAAAATGACTTATTGTATGCACTAGATTGGTTAAAAACCCTAATTGGATTAGAATAAGCCTAGGGCGGACAAAAATGACCTAAATAATCAACCAATAACACAAAATCACTTATTGGATTCACAAGATTGGTTAAAAACCCTAATTGGATTAGAATAAGCTTAGGGATGACGAAATTGACCTAAATGTTCAACCAATGACACAAACAAACTTATTGGATGCACAAGAATGGTTAAAAACCCTAATTGAATTAGAATAAGCCTAGGGAGGACGAAAATGATCTAAATGTTCAACCAATGACATAAAATCACTTATTGGATGCACAAGATTGGTTAAAAACCCTAATTGGTTTAGAATAAGCCTAGGGAGGACGAAATTGACCTAAATGTTCAACCAATTATACAAACGAACTTATTGGATGCACAAGATTGGTTAAAAACTCTAATTGGATTTGAATAAGCCTAGGGAGGACAAAAATGACCTAAATGTTCAACCAATGACACAAAATCCCTTATTGGATGCACATGATTGGTTAAAAACCCTAATTGGATTAGAATAAGCCTAGGGAGGACGAAAATGACCTAAATGTTCAACCAATGACACAAAATCACTTATTGGATGCACATGATTGGTTAAAAACCCTAATTGGATTAGAATAAGCCTAGGGAGGACGATATTGACCTAAATGTTCAACCAATGACACAAAATCACTTATTGGATGCACAAGATTGGTTAAAAACCCTAATTGGTTTAGAATAAGCCTAGGGAGGACGAAATTGACCTAAATGTTCAACCAATTATACAAACGAACTTATTGGATGCACAAGATTGGTTAAAAACTCTAATTGGATTTGAATAAGCCTAGGGAGGACGAAAATGACCTAAATGTTCAACCAATGACACAAAATCACTTATTGTATGCACAAGATTGGTTAAAAACCCTAATTGGATTAGAATAAGCCTAGGGAGGACGAAATTGACCTAAATGTTCAACCAATGACACAAAATCACTTATTGTATGCACAAGATTGGTTAAAAACCCTAATTTGATTAGAATAAGCCTAGGGAGGACGAAAATGACCTAAATGTTCAACCAATGACACAAAATCACTTATTGGATGCACATGATTGGTTAAAAACCCTAATTGGATTAGAATAAGCCTAGGGAGGACGAAAATGACCTAAATGTTCAACCAATGACACAAAATCACTTATTGGATGCACATGATTGGTTAAAAACCCTAATTGGATTAGAATAAGCCTAGGGAAGACGAAAATGACCTAAATGATCAACCAATGACACAAAATCACTTATTGGATGCACAAGATTGGTTAAAAACCCTAATTGGATTAGAATAAGCCTAGGGAGGATGAAATTGACATAAATGTTCAACCAATGACACAAACGTACTTATTGGATGCAGAAGCTTGGTCAAAAACCCTAATTAGATTAAAATGAGCCTAGGGAGGACGAAAATGGCCTAAATGTTCAACCAATGATACAAAATCACTTATTGGATGCACAAGAATGGTTTAAAACCCTAATTGGATTAGAATAAGCCTAGGGAAGACGAAAATGGCCTAAATGTTCAACCAATGACTTAAAATCACTTATTGGATGCACAAGATTCGTTAAAAACCGTAATTGGATTAGAATAAGCCTAGGGAGGACGAAAATGATCTAAATGTTCAACCAATGATACAAAATCACTTATTGGATGCACAAGAATGGTTTAAAACCCTAATTGGATTAGAATAAGCCTAGGGAGGACGAAAATGACATAATGTTCAACCAATGACACAAAAACACTTATTGGATGCACAAGATAGATTAAAAACCCTAATTGGATGGGAATAAGCCTAGGGAGGACAAAAATGATCTAAATGTTCAACCAATGACACAAAATCACTTATTGGATGCACAAGATTGGTTAAAAACCGTAATTGGATTAAAATAAGCCTAGGGAGGACGAAAATGATCTAAATGTTCAACCAATGATACAAAATCACTTATTGGATGCACAAGAATGGTTTAAAACCCTAATTGGATTAGAATAAGCATAGGGAGGACGAAAACGAAATAAATGTTCAACCAATGACACAAAATCACTTATTGGATCCACATGATTGGTTAAAAACTCTAATGGCATTAGAATAAGCCTAGGGAGGACGAAAATAACCTAAATGTTCAACCAATGACACAAAATCACTTATTGGATGCTCAAGATTGGTTAAAAATCCTAATCGGATTAGAATAAGCCTATGGAGGACGAAAATGACCTAAATGTTCAACCATTTTCACAAAATTACTTATTGTACGCACAAGATTGGTTAAAACCCTAATTGGATTAGAATAAGCCTAGGGAGCAAGAAATTGACCTTAATATTCAACCAATGACACAAAATGACTTATTAGATGCACAAGATTGGTTAAAACCCCTAATTGGATTAGAATAAGCCTAGGGAGGATGAAAATGACCTAAATGTTCAACCAATGACACAAAATCACTAATTCGATGCACAAGATTGGTTCAAAACACTAATAGGATTAGAATAAGCCTAGGGAGGATGAAAATGACCTAAATGTTCAACCAATGACACAAAATCACTTATTCGATGCACTAGATTGGTTAAAAACCCTAATTGGATTAGAATAAGCCTAGGGCGGACAAAAATGACCTAAATAATCAACCAATAACACAAAATCACTTATTGGATTCACAAGATTGGTTAAAAACCTTAATTGGATTAGAATAAGCTTAGGGATGACGAAATTGACCTAAATGTTCAACCAATGACACAAACAAACTTATTGGATGCACAAGATTGGTTAAAAACCCTAATTAGATTAAAATAAGCCTATGGAGGACGAAAATGACCTAAATGTTCAACCAATGATACATAATCACTTATTGGATGCACATGATTGGTTAAAAAATCTAATTGGATTAGAATAAGCCTAGGGAGGACGAAAATGACCTAAATGTTCAACCAATGACACAAAATCACTTATTGGATGCACAAGATTGGTTAAAAACCGTAATTGGATTAGAATAAGCCTAGGGAGGACGAAAATGACCTAAATGTTCAACCAATGACACAAACGCACTTATTGGATGCAGAAGATTGGTTAAAAACCCTAATTGGATTAGAATAAGCCTATTGAGGACGAAAATGACCTAAATTTTCAACCAATGACACAAAATCACTTATTGGATGCAAAAGATTGGTTAAAAACCCTAATTGGATTAGAATAAGCCTAGGGAGGACGAAAATGACCTAAATGTTCAACCAATGACACAAACGCACTTATTGGATGCAGAAGATTGGTTAAAAACCCTAATTGGATTAGAATAAGCCTAAGGAGGACGAAAATGACCTAAATGTTCAACCAATGACACAAAATCACTTATTGGATGCACAAGATTGGTTAAAAACCCTAATTGGATTAGAATAAGCCTAGGGAGGACGAAAATGACCTAAATGTTCAATCAATGACACAAAATCACTTATTGGATGCACAAGATTGGTTAAAAACCCTAATTGGTTTAGAATAAGCCTAGGGAGGACGAAATTGATCTAAATGTTCAACCAATTATACAAACGAACTTATTGGATGCACAAGATTGGTTAAAAACTCTAATTGGATTTGAATAAGCCTAGGGAGGACGAAAATGACCTAAATGTTCAACCAATGACACAGAATCACTTATTGGATGCACATGATTGGTTAAAAACCCTAATTGGATTAGAATAAGCCTAGGGAGGACGAAAATGACCTAAATGTTCAACCAATGACACAAAATCACTTATTGGATGCACATGATTGGTTAAAAACCCTAATTGGATTAGAATAAGCCTAGGGAGGACGAAAATGACCTAAATGTTCAACCAATGACACAAAATCACTTATTGGGTGCACATGATTGGTTAAAAACCCTAATTGGATTAGAATAAGCCTAGGGAAGACGAAAATGACCTAAATGTTCAACCAATGACACAAAATCACTTATTGGATGCACAAGATTGGTTTAAAACCCTAATCGGATTAGAATAAGCCTAGGGAGGACGAAATTGACCTAAATGTTCAACCAATGACACAAAATCACTTATTGTATGCACAAGATTGGTTAAAAACCCTAATTGGATTAGAATAAGCCTAGGGAGTACGAAAATGATCTAAATGTTCAACCAATGACACAAAATCACTTATTGGATCCACATGATTGGTTAAAAACTCTAATGGCATTAGAATAAGCCTAGGGAGGACGAAAATAACCTAAATGTTCAACCAATGACACAAAATCACTTATTGGATGCTCAAGATTGGTTAAAAATCCTAATCG
>JBBPBP010001076.1:0-14467 GCA_037974735.1 Cicer chorassanicum
GACACAAAATCACTTATTGGATGCACAAGATTAGTTAAAAACCCTAATTGGCTAGAATAAGCCTTGGGAGCACGAAACTGACCTAAATGTTCAACCAATGACACAAAATCACTTATTGGATGCACAATATTGGTTAAAAATCCTAATTGGTCGAGAATAAGCCTTGGGAGGACGAAAATGACCTAAATGTTGAACCAATGACACAAAATCACTTATTGGATGCACAAGATTGGTTAAAAACCCTAATTGGACGAGAATAAGCCTTGGGAGGACGAAAATGACCTAAATGTTCAACCAATGACACAAAATCACTTATTGGATGCACAATATTGGTTAAAACCCTAATTGGACGAGAATAAGCCTTGGGAGGATGAAAATGACCGAAATGTTCAACCAATGACACAAAATCACTTATTGGATGCACAAGTTTGGTTAAAAACCCTAATTGGACGAGAATAAGCCTTGGGAGGACGAAAATGACCTAAATGTTCAACCAATGACACAAATATACTTAGTGGATGCACAAGATTGATAAAAAACCCTAATTGGACGAGAATAAGCCTTGGGAGGACGAAAATGACCTAAATGTTCAACCAATGACACAAAATCACTTATTGGATGCACAAGATTGGTTAAAAACCCTAATTGGACGAGAATAAGCCCCTGGAGGACGAAAATGACCTAAATGTTCAACCAATGACACAAAATCACTTATTGGATGCACAAGATTGGTTAAAAACCCTAATTGGACGAGAATAAGCCTTGGGAGGACGAAAATGACCTAAATGTTCAACCAATGACACAAAATCACTTATTGGATGCACAATATTGGTTAAAAACCCTAATTGGACGAGAATAAGCCTTGGGAGGACGAAAATGACATAAATGTTCAACCAATGACACAAAATCACTTATTGGATGCACAAGATTGGTTAAAAACCCTAATTGGACGAGAATAAGCCTTAGGAGGACGAAACTGACCTAAATGTTCAACCAATGACACAAAATCACTTATTGGATGCACAAGATTGGTTAAAAACCCTAATTGGACGAGAATAAGCCTTGGGAGGACGAAAATGACCTAAATGTTCAACCAATGACACAAAATCACTTATTGGATGCACAATATTGGTTAAAAACCCTAATTGGACGAGAATAAGCCTTGGTAGGACGAAAATGACCTAAATGTTCAACCAATGACACAAAATCACTTATTGGATGCACAAGATTGGTTAAAAACCCTAATTGGACGAGAATAAGCCTTGGGAGGACGAAAATGACCTAAATGTTCAACCAATGACACAAAATCACTTATAGGATGCACAAGATTGGTTAAAAACCCTAATTGGACGAGAATAAGCCTTGGGAGGACGGAAATGACCTAAAAGTTCAACCAATGACACAAAATTACTTATTGGAGGCACAAGATTGGTTAAAAACCCTAATTGGACGAGAATAAGCCTTGGGAGGACGAAAATGACCTAAATGTTCAACCAATGACACAAAATCACTTATTGGATGCACAAGATTGGTTCAAAACCCTAATTGGACGAGAATAAGCCTTGGGAGGACGAAAATGACCTAAATGTTCAACCAATGACACAAAATCACTTATTGGATGCAAAAGATTGGTTAAAAACCCTAATTGGACGACAATAAGCCTTGGGAGGACGAAAATGACCTAAATGTTCAACCAATGACACAAATGTACTTATTGGATGCACAAGATTGGTTAAAAACCCTAATTGGACGAGAATAAGCCTTGGGAGGACGAAAATGACCTAAATGTTCAACCAATGATACAAAATCAGTTATTGGATGCACAAGTTTGGTTAAAAACCCTAATTGGACGAGAATAAGCCTTGGGATGACGAAAATGACCTAAATGTTCAACCAATGACACAAAATCACTTATTGGATGCACAAGATTGGTTAAAAATACTAATTGGACGAGAATAAGCCTTGGGCGGACGAAAATGACCTAAATGTTCAACCAGTGACACAAATGTACTTATTGGATGCACAAGATTGGTTAAAAACCCTAATTGGCGAGAATAAGCATTGGTAGGACGAAAATGACCTAAATGTTCAACCACTGACACAAAATCACTTATTGGATGCACAAGATTGGTTAAAAACCCTAATTGGACGAGAATAAGCCTTGGAGGACGAAAATGACCTGAGTGTTCAACCAATGACAAAATCAGTTATTGGATCCACAATATTGGTTAAAAACCCTAATTGGACGAGAATAAGCCTTGGGAGGGCGAAAATGACCTAAATGTTCAACCAATGACACAAAATCACTTATTGGATGCACAAGATTGGTAAAAAACCCTAATTGGACGAGAATAAGCCTTGGGGTGACGAAAATGACCTAAGTGTTCAACCAATGACACAAAATCACTTATTGGATGCAAAAGATTTGTTAAAAACCCTAATTGGACCAAAATAAGCCTGGGGAGGACGAAAATGACCTAAATGTTCAACCAATGACACAAAATCACTTATTGGATGCACAAGATTGGTTAAAAACCCTAATTGGGTAGAATAAGGCTTGGGAGGACGAAAATGACCTAAATGTTCAACCAATGACACAAAATCACTTATTGGATGCACAAGATTGGTTAAAAACCCTAATTGGCTAGAATAAGCCTTGGGAGGACGAAATTGACCTAAATGTTCAACCAATGACACAAAATCACTTATTGGATGCACAATATTGGTTAAAAATCCTAATTGGTCGAGAATAAGCCTTGGGAGGACGAAAATGACCTAAATGTTGAACCAATGACACAAAATCACTTATTGGATGCACAAGATTGGTTAAAAACCCTAATTGGACGAGAATAAGCCTTGGGAGGACGAAAATGACCTAAATGTTCAACCAATGACACAAAATCACTTATTGGATGCACAAGATTGGTTAAAAACCCTAATTGGACGAGAATAAGCCTAGGGAGGACGAAATTGACCTAAATGTTCAACCAATGACCCAAAATCACTTATTGGATGCACAAGATTGGTTAAAAACCCTAATTGGACCAGAATAAGCCTAGGGACGACGAAAATGACCTAAATGTTCAACCAATGACACAAAATCAATTATTGGATGAACAAGATTGGTTAAAAACCCTAATTGAACGAGAATAAGCCTTGGGAGGACGAAAATGACCTAAATGTTCAACCAATGACACAAAATCACTTATTGGATGCACAAGATTGGTTAAAAACCCTAATTGGACGAGAATAAGCCTTGGGAGGACGAAAATGACCTAAATGTTCAACCAATGACACAAAATCACTTATTGGATGCACAAGATTGGTTAAAAACCCTAATTGGACGAGAATAAGCCTAGGGAGGACGAAAATGACCTAAATGCTCAACCAATGACACAAAATCACTTATTGGATGCACAAGATAGGTTAAAAACCCTAATTGGACAAGAATAAGCCTAGGGAGGACGAAAATGAACTAAATGTTCAACCAATGACACAAATGTACTTATTGGATGCACAAGATTGGTTAAAAACTCTAATTGGATGAGAATAAGCCTTGGAAGGACGAAAATGACCTAAATGTTCAACCAATGACACAAAATCACTTATTGGATGCACAAGATTCGTTAAAAACCCTAATTGGACGAGAATAAGCCTTGGGAGGACGAAAATGACCTAAATGTTCAACCAATGACACAAAATCACTTATTGGATGCACAAGATTGGTTAAAAACCCTAATTGGACGAGAATAAGCCTTGGGAGGACGAAAATGACCTAAATGTTCAACCAATGACACAAATGTACTTATTGGATGCAAAAGATTGGTTAAAAACCCTAATTGGACGAGAATAAGCCTTGGGAGGACGAAAATGACTTAAATGATTAACCCATGACACAAATGTACTTATTGGATGCACAAGATTGGTTCAAAACCCTAATTGGACGAGAATAAGCCTTGGGAGGACAAAAATGACATAAATGTTCAACCAATGACACAAAATCATTTATTGGATGCACAAGATTGGTTAAAAACCCTAATTGGACGAGAATAAGCCTTGGGAGGACGAAAATGACCTAAATGTTCAACCAATGACACAAAATCACTTATTGGATGCACAAGATTGGTTAAAAACCCTAATTGGACGAGAATAAGCCTTGGGAGGACGAAAATGACCTAAATGTTCAACCAATGACACAAAATCACTTATTGGATGCACAAGATTGGTTAAAAACCCTAATTGGACGAGAAAAATCCTAGGGAGGACGAAAATGACCTAAATGTTCAACCAATGACACAAATGTACTTATTGGATGCACAAGATTGGTTAAAAACCCTAATTGGACGAGAATAAGCCTTGGGAGGACGAAAATGACATAAATGTTCAACCAATGACACAAATGTACTTATTGGATGCCCAAGATTGGTTAAAAACCCTAATTGGACGAGAATAAGCCTTGGGAGGACGAAAATGACCTAAATGTTCAACCAATGACACAAAATCACTTATTGGATGCACAAGATTGGTTAAAAACCCTAATTGGACGAGAATAAGCCTTAGGAGGACGAAAATGACCTAAATGTTAAACCAATGACACAAATGTACTTATTGGATGCACAAGATTGGTTAAAAACCCTAATTGGACGAGAATAAGCCTAGGAAGGACGAAAATGACCTAAATGTTCAACCAATGACACAAAATCACTTATTGTATGCACAAGATTGGTTAAAATCCCTAATATGACGAGGCTAAGCCTTGGGAGTACGAAAATGACCTAAATGTTCAACCAATGACACAAAATCACTTATTGGATGCACAAGATTGGTTAAAAACCCTAATTGGACGAGAATAAGCCTTGGGAGGACGAAAATGACCTAAATGTTCAACCAATGACACAAAATCACTTATTGGATGCACAAGATTGGTTAAAAACCCTAATTGGACGAGAATAAGCCTTGGGAGAAATCACCTAAATTTTCAACCAATGACACAAAATCACTTATTGGATGCACAAGATTGGTTAAAAACCCTAATTGGACGACAATAAGCCTAGGGAGGACGAAAATCACCTAAATGTTCAACCAATGACACAAATGTACTTATTGGATTCACAAGATTGGTTAAAAACCTTAATTGGACGAGAATAAGCCTTAAGAGGATGAAAATGACCTAAATGTTCAACCAATGACACAAAATCACTTATTGGATGCACAAGATTGGTTAAAAACCCTAATTGGACGAGAATAAGCCTTGGGAGGACGAAAATGACCTAAATGTTCAACCAATGACACAAAATCACTTATTGGATGCACAAGATTGGTTAAAAACCCTAATTGGACGAGAATAAGCCTTGGGAGGACAAAAATGACTTAAATGTTCAACCAATGACACAAATGTACTTATTGGATGCACAAGATTGGTTAAAAACCCTAATTGGACGAGAATAAGCCTTGGGAGGACGAAAATGACCTAAATGTTCAACCAATGACACAAAATCACTTATTGGATGCACAAGATTGGTTAAAAACCCTAATTGGACGAGAATAAGCCTTGGGAGGACGAAAATGACCTAAATGTTCAACCAATGACACAAAATCACTTATTGGATGCACAAGGTTGGTTAAAAACCCTAATTGGACGAGAATAAGCCTTGGGAGGACGAAAATGACCTTAATGTTCAACCAATGACACAAAATCACGTATTGGATGCACAAGATTGGTTAAAAACCCTAATTGGACGAGAATAAGCCTTGGGAGGACGAAAATGACCTAAATGTTCAACCAATGACACAAAATCACTTATTGGATGCACAAGATTGGTTAAAAACCCTAATTGGACGAGAATAATCCTTGGGAGGAAGAAAATGACCTAAATGTTCAACCAATGACACAAAAGTACTAATTGGATGCACAAGATTGGTTAAAAACCTTAATTGGAGGAGAATATGCCTTGGGAGGACGAAAATAACCTAAATGTTCAAACAATGACACAAAATCACTTATTGGATACACAAGATTGGTTCAAAACCCTAATTGAACGAGAATAAGCCTAAGGAGGACGAAAATGACCTAAATGTTCAACCAATGACACAAAAGCACTTACTGGATGCACAAGATTGGTTAAAAACCCTAATTGGACGAGAATAAGCCTTGGGAGGACGAAAATGACCTAAATGTTCAACCAATGACACAAAATCACTTATTGGATGCACAAGATTGGTTAAAAACCCTAATTGGACGAGAATAAGTCTTGGGAGGACGAAAATGACCTAAATGTTCAACAAATAACACAAATGTACTTATTGGATGCACAAGATTGGTTAAAAACCCTAATTGGACGAGAATAAGCCTTGGGAGGACGAAAATGACCTAAATGTTCAACCAATGACACAAAATCACTTATTGGATGCACAAGATTGGTTAAAAACCCTAATTGGACGAGAATCAGCCTTGGGAGAACTAAAATGACCTAAATGTTCAACCAATGACACAAATGTACTAATTGGATGCACAACATTGGTTAAAAACCCTAATTGGACGAGAATAAGCCTTGGGAGGACGAAAATGACCTAAATGTTCAACCAATGACACAAATGTACTTATTGGATGCACAAGATTGGTTAAAAACCCTAATTGGACGAGAATAAGCCTTGGGAGGACGAAAATGACCTAAATGTTCAACCAATAACACAAATGTACTTATAGGATGCACAATATAGGTCAAAAACCCTAATTGGACGAGAATAAGCCTTGGGAGGACGAAAAATGACCTAAATGTTCAACCAATGACACAAATGTACTTATTGGATGCACAAGATTGGATAAAAACCCTAATTGGACAAGAATAAGCCTTGGGAGGAAGGAAATGACCTAAATGTTCAACCAATGACACAAAATCACTTATTGGATGCACAAGATTGGTTAAAAACCCTAATTGGACGAGAATAAGCCTTGGGAGGACGAAAATGACCTAAATGTTCAACCAATGACACAAAATCACTTATTGGATGCACAAGATTGGTTAAAAACCCTAATTGGACGAGAATAATACTTGGGAGGACGAAAATGACCGAAATGTTCAACCAATGACACAAATGTACTTATTGGATGCACAAGATTGGTTAAAAACCCTAATTGGACGAGAATAAGCCTTGGGAGGACGAAAATGACCTAAATGTTCAACCAATGACACAAATGCACTTATTGGATGCACAAGATTGGTTAAAAACCCTAATTGGACGAGAATAAGTCTTGGGAGGACGAAAATGACCTAAATGTTCAACCAATGACACAAAATCACTTGTTGGATGCACAAGATTGGTAACTAACCCTAATTGGACGAGAATAAGCCTTGGGTGGTCGAAAATGACCTAAATGTTCAACCAATGACACAAATGTACTTATTGGATGCACAAGATTGGTTAAAAACCCTAATTGGACGAGAATAAGCCTTGGGAGGACGAAAATGACCTAAATGTTCAACCAATGACACAAAATCACTTATTGGATGCACAAGATTGGTTAAAAACCCTAATTGGACGAGAATAAGCCTAGGGAGGACGAAAATGACCTAAATGTTCAACCAATGACACAAATGTACTTATTGGATGCACAAGATTGGTTAAAAACCCTAATTGGACGAGAATAAGCCTTGGGAGAACTGAAATGACCTAAATGTTCAATCAATGACACAAAATCACTTATTGGATGCACAATATTGGTTAAAAACCCTAATTGGACGAGAATAAGCCTTGGGAGGACGAAAATGACCTAAATGTTCAACCAATGACACAAAATCACTTATTGGATGCACAAGATTGGTTAAAAACCATAATTGGACGAGAATAAGCCTTGGGAGGACGAAATTGACCTAAATGTTCAACCAATGACATAAAATCACTTATTGGATGCACAATATTGGTTAAAACCCTAATTGGACGAGAATAAGCCTTGGGAGGACGAAAATGACCGAAATGTTCAACCAATGATACAAAATCACTTATTGGATGCACAAGTTTGGTTAAAAACCCTAATTGGACGAGAATAAGCCTTGGGAGGACGAAAATGACCTAAATGTTCAACCAATGACACAAATAAACTTAGTGGATGCACAAGATTGATTAAAAACCCTAATTGGACGAGAATAAGCCTTGGGAAGACGAAAATGACCTAAATGTTCAACCAATGACACAAAATCACTTATTGGATGCAAAAGATTGGTTAAAAACCCTAATTGGACCAAAATAAGCCTGGGGAGGACGAAAATGACCTAAATGTTCAACCAATGAAACAAAATCACTTATTGGATGCACAAGATTGGTTAAAAACCCTAATTGGCTAGAATAAGCCTTGGGAGGACGAAAATGACCTAAATGTTCAACCAATGACACAAAATAACTTATTGGATGCACAAGATTGGTTAAAAACCTTAATTGGACGAGAATAAGCTTTGGGAGGATGAAAATGACCTAAATGTTCAACCAATGACACAAAATCACTTATTGGATGCACAAGATTAGTTAAAAACCCTAATTGGACGAGAATAAGCCTTGGGATGACGAAAATGACCTAAATGTTCAACCAATGACACAAAATCACTTATTGGATGCAAAAGATTGGTTAAAAACTCTAATTGGACGAGAATAAGCCTTGGGCAGACGAAAATGATCTAAATGTTCAACCAATGACAAAAATGTACTTATTGGATGCACAAGATTGGTTAAAAACCCTAATTGGCGAGAATAAGCTTTGGGAGGACGAAAATGACCTAAATGTTCAACCAATGACACAAAATCACTTATTGGATGCACAAGATTGGTAAAAAACCCTAATTGGACGAGAATAAGCCTTGGGGTAAGGAAAATGACCTAAGTGTTCAACCAATGACACAAAATCACTTATTGGATGCAAAAGATTTGTTAAAAACCCTAATTGGACCAAAATAAGCCTGGGGAGGACGAAAATGACCTAAATGTTCAACCAATGACACAAAATCACTTATTGGATGCACAAGATTGGTTAAAAACCCTAATTGGGTAGAATAAGGCTTGGGAGGACGAAAATGACCTAAATGTTCAACCAATGACACAAAATCACTTATTGGATGCACAAGATTGGTTAAAAACCCTAATTGGCTAGAATAAGCCTTGGGAGGACGAAATTGACCTAAATGTTCAACCAATGACACAAAATCACTTATTGGATGCACAATATTGGTTAAAAATCCTAATTGGTCGAGAATAAGCCTTGGGAGGACGAAAATGACCTAAATGTTGAACCAATGACACAAAATCACTTATTGGATGCACAAGATTGGTTAAAAACCCTAATTGGACGAGAATAAGCCTTGGGAGGACGAAAATGACCTAAATGTTCAACCAATGACACAAAATCACTTATTGGATGCACAATATTGGTTAAAACCCTAATTGGACGAGAATAAGCCTTGGGAGGATGAAAATGACCGAAATGTTCAACCAATGACACAAAATCACTTATTGGATGCACAAGTTTGGTTAAAAACCCTAATTGGACGAGAATAAGCCTTGGGAGGACGAAAATGACCTAAATGTTCAACCAATGACACAAATATACTTAGTGGATGCACAAGATTGATTAAAAACCCTAATTGGACGAGAATAAGCCTTGGGAAGACGAAAATGACCTAAATGTTCAACCAATGACACAAAATCACTTATTGGATGCAAAAGATTGGTTAAAAACCCTAATTGGACCAAAATAAGCCTGGGGAGGACGAAAATGACCTAAATGTTCAACCAATGACACAAAATCACTTATTGGATGCACAAGATTGGTTAAAAACCCTAATTGGGTAGAATAAGGCTTGGGAGGACGAAAATGACCTAAATGTTCAACCAATGACACAAAATCACTTATTGGATGCACAAGATTGGTTAAAAACCCTAATTGGCTAGAATAAGCCTTGGGAGGACGAAACTGACCTAAATGTTCAACCAATGACACAAAATCACTTATTGGATGCACAATATTGGTTAAAAATCCTAATTGGTCGAGAATAAACCTTGGGGTGATGAAAATGACCTAAGTGTTCAACCAATGACACAAAATCACTTATTGGATGCACAAGATAGGTTAAAAACCCTAATTGGATGAGAATAAGCCTAGGGAGGACAAAAATGACCTAAATGTTCAACCAATGACACAAAATCACTTATTGGATGCAAAAGATTTGTTAAAAACCCTAATTGGACCAAAATAAGCCTGGGGAGGACGAAAATGACCTAAATGTTCAACCAATGACACAAAATCACTTATTGGATGCACAAGATTGGTTAAAAACCCTAATTGGGTAGAATAAGGCTTGGGAGGACGAAAATAACCTAAATGTTCAACCAATGACACAAAATCACTTATTGGATGCACAATATTGGTTAAAAATCCTAATTGTTCGAGAATAAGCCTTGGGATGACGAAAATGACCTAAATGTTCAACCAATGACACAAAATCACTTATTGGATGCACAAGATTGGTTAAAAACACTAATTGGACGAGAATAAGCATTGGGCGGACGAAAATGACCTAAATGTTCAACCAATGACACAAATGTACTTATTGGATGCACAAGATTGGTTAAAAACCCTAATTGGCGAGAATAAGCTTTGGGAAGACGAAAATGACCTAAATGTTCAACCAATGACACAAAATCACTTATTGGATGCACAAGATTGGTTAAAAACCCTAATTGGACGAGAATAAGCCTTGGGAGGATGAAAATGACCTAAATGTTCAACCAATGACACAAAATCACTTATTGGATGCAGAAGATTAGTTAAAAACCCTAATTGGACGAGAATAAGCCTTGGGATGACGAAAATGACCTAAATGTTCAACCAATGACACAAAATCACTTATTGGATGCACAAAGATTGGTTAAAAACACTAATTGGACGAGAATAAGCATTGGGCGGACGAAAATGACCTAAATGTTCAACCAATGACACAAATGTACTTATTGGATGCACAAGATTGGTTAAAAACCCTAATTGGCGAGAATAAGCTTTGGGAAGACGAAAATGACCTAAATGTTCAACCAATGACACAAAATCACTTATTGGATGCACAAGATTGGTTAAAAACCCTAATTGGACGAGAATAAGCCTTGGGTTGACGAAAATGACCTAAGTGTTCAACCAATGACACAAAATCACTTATTGGATGCAAAAGATTGGTTAAAAACCCTAATTGGACCAAAATAAGCCTGGGGAGGACGAAAATGACCTAAATGTTCAACCAATGAAACAAAATCACTTATTGGATGCACAAGATTGGTTAAAAACCCTAATTGGCTAGAATAATCCTTGGGAGGACGAAAATGACCTAAATGTTCAACCAATGACACAAAATCACTTATTGGATGCACAATATTGGTTAAAAATCCTAAATGGTCGAGAATATGCCTTGGGAGGACGAAAATGACCTAAATGTTCAACCAATGACACAAAAGCACTTATTGGATGCACAAGATTGGTTAAAAACCCTAATTGGACGAGAATAAGCCTTGGGGTGACGAAAATGACCTAAGTGTTCAACCAATGACACAAAATCACTTATTGGATGCAAAAGATTGGTTAAAAACCCTAATTGGACCAAAATAAGCCTGGGGAGGACGAAAATGACCTAAATGTTCAACCACTGACACAAAATCACTTATTGGATGCACAAGATTGGTTAAAAACCCTAATTGGACGAGAATAAGCCTTGGAGGACGAAAATGACCTGAGTGTTCAACCAATGACAAAATCAGTTATTGGATCCACAATATTGGTTAAAAACCCTAATTGGACGAGAATAAGCCTTGGGAGGACGAAAATGACCGAAATGTTCAACCAATGATACAAAATCACTTATTGGATGCACAAGTTTGGTTAAAAACCCTAATTGGACGAGAATAAGCCTTGGGAGGACGAAAATGACCTAAATGTTCAACCAATGACACAAATATACTTAGTGGATGCACAAGATTGATTAAAAACCCTAATTGGACGAGAATAAGCCTTGGGAAGACGAAAATGACCTAAATGTTCAACCAATGACACAAAATAACTTATTGGATGCACAAGATTGGTTAAAAACCTTAATTGGACGAGAATAAGCTTTGGGAGGATGAAAATGACCTAAATGTTCAACCAATGACACAAAATCACTTATTGGATGCAGAAGATTAGTTAAAAACCCTAATTGGACGAGAATAAGCCTTGGGATGACGAAAATGACCTAAATGTTCAACCAATGACACAAAATCACTTATTGGATGCACAAGATTGGTTAAAAACACTAATTGGACGAGAATAAGCCTTGGGCGGACGAAAATGATCTAAATGTTCAACCAATGACACAAATGTACTTATTGGATGCACAAGATTGGTTAAAAACCCTAATTGGCGAGAATAAGCTTTGGGAGGACGAAAATGACCTAAATGTTCAACCAATGACACAAAATCACTTATTGGATGCACAAGATTGGTAAAAAACCCTAATTGGACGAGAATAAGCCTTGGGGTAATGAAAATGACCTAAGTGTTCAACCAATGACACAAAATCACTTATTGGATGCAAAAGATTTGTTAAAAACCCTAATTGGACCAAAATAAGCCTGGGGAGGACGAAAATGACCTAAATGTTCAACCAATGACACAAAATCACTTATTGGATGCACAAGATTGGTTAAAAACCCTAATTGGGTAGAATAAGGCTTGGGAGGACGAAAATGACCTAAATGTTCAACCAATGACACAAAATCACTTATTGGATGCACAAGATTGGTTAAAAACCCTAATTGGCTAGAATAAGCCTTGGGAGGACGAAATTGACCTAAATGTTCAACCAATGACACAAAATCACTTATTGGATGCACAATATTGGTTAAAAATCCTAATTGGTCGAGAATAAGCCTTGGGAGGACGAAAATGACCTAAATGTTGAACCAATGACACAAAATCACTTATTGGATGCACAAGATTGGTTAAAAACCCTAATTGGACGAGAATAAGCCTTGGGAGGACGAAAATGACCTAAATGTTCAACCAATGACACAAAATCACTTATTGGATGCAGAAGATTAGTTAAAAACCCTAATTGGACGAGAATAAGCCTTGGGATGACGAAAATGACCTAAATGTTCAACCAATGACACAAAATTACTTATTGGATGCACAAAGATTGGTTAAAAACACTAATTGGACGAGAATAAGCATTGGGCGGACGAAAATGACCTAAATGTTCAACCAATGACACAAATGTACTTATTGGATGCACAAGATTGGTTAAAAACCCTAATTGGCGAGAATAAGCTTTGGGAAGACAAAAATGACCTAAATGTTCAACCAATGACACAAAATCACTTATTGGATGCACAAGATTGGTTAAAAACCCTAATTGGACGAGAATAAGCCTTGGGGTGACGAAAATGACCTAAGTGTTCAACCAATGACACAAAATCACTTATTGGATGCAAAAGATTGGTTAAAAACCCTAATTGGACCAAAATAAGCCTGGGGAGGACGAAAATGACCTAAATGTTCAACCAATGACACAAAATCACTTATTGGATGCACAAGATTGGTTAAAAACCCTAATTGGGTAGAATAAGGCTTGGGAGGACGAAAATGACCTAAATGTTCAACCAATGACACAAAATCACTTATTGGATGCACAAGATTGGTTAAAAACCCTAATTGGCTAGAATAAGCCTTGGGAGGACGAAACTGACCTAAATGTTCAACCAATGACACAAAATCACTTATTGGATGCACAATATTGGTTAAAAATCCTAATTGGTCGAGAATAAGCCTTGGGGTGATGAAAATGACCTAAATGTTCAACCAATGACACAAAATCACTTATTGGATGCAAAAGATTAGTTAAAAACCCTAATTGGACGAGAATAAGCCTTGGGATGACGAAAATGACCTAAATGTTCAACCAATGACACAAAATCACTTATTGGATGCACAAGATTGGTTAAAAACACTAATTGGACGAGAATAAGCATTGGGCGGAAGAAAATGACCTAAATGTTCAACCAATGACACAAATGTACTTATTGGATGCACAAGATTGGTTAAAAACCCTAATTGGCGAGAATAAGCTTTGGGAAGACGAAAATGACCTAAATGTTCAACCAATGACACAAAATCACTTATTGGATGCACAAGATTGGTTAAAAACTCTAATTGGACGAGAATAAGCCTTGGGGTGGTGAAAATGACCTAAGTGTTCAACCAATGACACAAAATCACTTATTGGATGCAAAAGATTGGTTAAAAACCCTAATTGGACCAAAATAAGCCTGGGGAGGACGAAAATGACCTAAATGTTCAACCAATGAAACAAAATCACTTATTGGATGCACAAGATTGGTTAAAAACCCTAATTGGCTAGAATAAGCCTTGGGAGGACGAAAATGACCTAAATGTTCAACCAAT